>JAWNNS010000639.1:10282500-10332500 GCA_035044605.1 Scaptomyza cyrtandrae
ATATGTGTGTAAGTAAGTGTGTGTGTGTGTGTGCGTGTGTAGGGTAGCTCAATTTCAAGTGAAGCATTCAGGCAGGCGGCATTCAGGCAAAATCCAACTGGACACACACGAAAAAACCCAAGAATACAAGCGAGTGTGTAAGACAGAGACACACACAGAGAGAATGAAAGAGATAGATAGAAGAAGGGTGATAAGCAAGCAAGTGGAAGCGAGTTAGCTAGAGTGTGCGAAAGAGAGAGAGAGAGAAAGAGAGTGCGAGCGAGAGAGAACGAGAGAAAGAGATAAGGAGGGAGCGAGCGAGGCTCTTTGGGCTGAACGCATTAAATGCTCGAATGAGCGAGCGAGCAAGGCACGATGAGAGAGAGAGAGAGACGAAGAGGGATGTTGCGGGGAGGTAAAGTACGCAGGGTCGTAATATGCCTAGGCGGTAAGGGTTGTTCACACACACACACACACACACACACACACTCATTTGTGTGTAATGGCATAGGTTAAACAAGCGTTGGTCGAGGCGCTGCCAAAGCGAAAACCAAACAAACCAAAATGTGCGACCGAGTGAAAAGTGTGGAAAAGAAAGAAAACAACAACAACACACACACACACACACAATTCGTATAGTGTGTGTGTGTGTGTGCGCCTAGGCACAATATAGTATATATTTCCATGGGTTCGGCTGCCATTTTAGTTTTACCACCAATAAACATAAGGACAGCCACAAGGAATCCAACAAACAAGAAAAATAAATAAATATTGAAAAACAAATAATATCTTTATATTTAAGATGCAAAGTTTGAATCAACTAATCAATTCCATAGTATATCAAAGTAAAAGATTGAAAAAATTCTTTCACTTATCGATAACATAACTGAAACAGGGAAAATAAGGCTGAATACAATTGAGTTAAGCAAATGTTGTTGGCATTTGCTTTGACTGAAAGCAAACTTGGCTTCAGTTCAATTTGTTTCAAAGTTTTCTGAAAATTCAATATTAAAGTGTGATTTGTTAGCTTAATCATAAAGAACAATGGCAAAAAAAAAAGGGAAGAGTTTAAGCATCTTGGAAAGTTTGGTCTTTTTTTTCCCCCCCGTTGACAAACGAATTCTCTCGATAATGTTAGGAACATAAACATATGCTTAGCCTAAAATATTGTTATACTATATATTTGTGAAGCAATCGCTAAACGTTGAGGCAGAGAAGAACAATCCATTAATGGCATCATCAACCCTAATAACTTATAGAAAACTGAACAATGGCGATTGTATGTTGTTGTTGTTGTGGCTTAGACATGGCCGTGTTGTATTTGATTCAACCCTAAGTTCTTATATAAGCCACAAACACACACCAAACATACGTAACTTTGATATATATATATATATGTATATATAAAAGACATAAAAGATCTTAGAAACGACGATCAAAAAATATTTGCGTTTACTTTTTTGCACACATTGTGATTAACAAGCAGCTCGATTTGCTCTACTGCTATTAAACATCAGTTAAGATCAAAGAAATAAAAACTCTTTAATCATATATTCTATAACGTGGTGTATGTGTGTGAAGTAGTTTTATGAATACAAATACACAGTACATTCTATTCTATAGTACTTTTGTACTTTCCTGGCTAATTTTAATGCATTCATGCAGAGACAGAGAGAGAGAGAGAGCTTAGCTCTTACTCTTTCACTCTTACTAACAAAGTAACTACTGAATGACCTTCCTTCCTAATGGCTAACACTCGCAAATGTACCTGACACTGACATTGAATCTCGTTTGGTTTCGTTTGGTTTTGATTTCGTTTCGCATTCAATGACAAAACTCTTTTAAAACTGTGCGCTTGCCTCTGCACTTATACAACATACATATGTATATGTATGTACATATATGTATATTAGAGTATACATCATAATCAAATACATAATAAACCACCCTGTTGCTTGATTATTTGTTGTATTTGATTATTGTTATTCGTTTCTCCTCAGTTCATTATGTTTAGTTTGCTTTTGCTTTTGCATTTGCTTTTATGCCTTCTTTATAATTATTTTACTTTATTTTATTTTCATATATATATATATATATATATTGTTTTTGTTGCTGCATTCGCTGTTGCGCACGCGCAAAACTTGTTAGAAGTTTTGTTTTTTTTTTGTGTTCTATTCTTATATAGTATATACAAATAAATATATATATATATATATTGCGTCGTGGAGGGGAGTCGGGAAGTCGATAAGGTAGCGAATGTTCAAGGTTAACAACGCTCAAAGCACACACACACACACACATTCAAGTGTATGCAAGTTGACAGTTGGCTTTGTCTAATGGTTATAGTTATATATATATATATGTAGAAATATATATGTTTGTGTGTTTTGGCATGGACAATGCGACAACCCGTCAACAAAGCCGGCGACTAGTCAAGTAGGTAAGAACTCCGAGCGTGGGTAGCAGCAAAATACATCAATACATACATACGTACATCCATACATACATACATACATACATGTACATGGTATGCATGCGATGATGCAGCTGTTAATGTTGAATTATGCTCAAGTCGAGAGCGTATCGATAACTTCAAGTAAAATCTTATCCAACATAAGCCGAATAGAAAGAAAACTTGATGAAATTTTACAAACTATTCATAATTATGCCAATTTAGGTATACTTATATATTTATGTATATATATATATATAATTGCGTGACTTATCGATCGAAGTTTGGAACGATAAGACGTTTTCAAGTGTTCCATTCCATCGTTTTCTCATAATAAAGCCAAGTTATGTAAAAATATATACAAATATATATGTGAAACTTGATTATGTTATCGATATTCAATTGATCGATACATTCAATAATTGCGTGACTTATCGATCGAAGTTTGGAACTTGAAGACGTTCTCAAGTGTTCCATTTCATCGTTTTCTCAAAATGAAGCCAAGTTATGTATACCCAAATATATATGTAAGGCTAGATTATGTTATCGATATTCAATTGATCGATACATTTAATAATTGCGTGACTTGTTGATCGAAATTTAGAACATGAAGACGTGTTCCATTCCATCGTTTTCTCATAATAAAGCCAAATGATGTATAGATTATGTTATCGATGTTCAAATAATCGATACATTTAATAGTTTAGCGACTTAGCGAAGTCGAAGTTTGTGTGTCTGAGCTTTTCAAACCTTTAGACGTCAACTAGTGTTCCATACCATCGATCCATATGTTTAAAAAACTTTCAACCTCAAAACAAAGCAAACCAAGTAGGCTTAAGACACAACTTTTGACATTGGCTCAGCTTGATTCTCATTTTCGAACTAGTGCTCGATTAAAGCACACAACTCTTTATTTTTTCTACAGATATCTTTTGATAGTATATATACGTGTATAAATCATTGCAAGTCAAATCCAAATTTAAGTAAAACAAAAACAAAACAACAAAAAACAACAACCCAAAACAAGTACATCTGTACTTAGTAAGTAAGTTTTTGGCACTATCAATATGCCGAATACGACGAATAATAATGATACGTCTGAGAAGACGGCAAGTGAGAAACGAATGAGCCTCATTAAGACCATGGGACGTTTTCGACCCAAAAACGCAACGTCTATACAGTTCTATAACTGTGTTAGGGAATTTTGCATAATGCACAACTGTAGCATCGATGAGGCGATGGAAAAAACGCCGGATATCTGGTCGAAACTTGGCAAACAGCAAAGGGAACTCTACAATTCGGTATGTAAATGAATCATCAGTTGATTCCAACTCTCTATATATATTTTGTTACCAAGTCGTGTTTTTGAGAGTCTTTTTTGTTGATTTTTAATGGGTTCGATAGGTGTTATCGATAAAATTCTTCTTGATTTTTGCTATAAATGAAAACTCTTGTCTTGTCTTTTGATATAAGTTCGTTCAAGCACATCTATGCTTTGATTTGAAGCTTTAAAAGTTTTTCAACAATTTGTAGAACCTCTACTATATATATAAACCCAATTAAAATCCTTAATAACCAGAAAGTGCACGCTGCTTTGCCAATTCCGGTGCCGAGGCATCTTATGTATCGTGCCCTCAAAATGGAACGTGCCGGCCGCTTAAAGATATGTTCGATGCGAACGGCAAACGGTTCATCAACCATCTATTCGGTGGAATCATTTAAGCCACCGGTCAAGCCGACCAGAATGCAAGAACGTTTACGTGCCCAAAAGCCACGCTATGACAACTTGCCTGAGATTCCAATGCCCTGCCGCATCCAAGTGCCGAGCAAACCGAAACCCAAAAAGAAGCGAAGTTTTACTTTGACGGATCAGATCAAAACTCAACATTCAATTGATAATCCATCACTAATTACCTTTAACCAGATGCTAAATGTTCAACAAAATGTGCCATCATCTTTGGATGTGAAAAAGAAATCAATCGATACATCCGTTGCAACCAAGAATGTTCAACAAAAGTTGGCATCATCTTTGGATGTGAATAAGATATCAATCGATACATCCGTTGCAACTAAGAATGAAGCAGGAGGAGAGCAGCTAAAGAGAAAGGAGGTTCATAAGCATCAGACGTGGCCATCATTGCAATTTGATGCTTTCAAAACGGAGCTCAAGATCAGTACTTCAAATGGTAAGTACTAGAACAAACCCAACAAATCTTGCAAGTTGAATAATAATACAATTTAATCTTATAACAAGTCCTTTCCATGAGAGTAACTTGAATAATGATTAAATGATTAAAAGTAATTTATATCTATTTTAGATGATTTTTATTCAATACAAAAATATATTTTAAGAATCATAAGAACCCAAATCGAATTTAATCGAACATTTTTTGGTTCATATTGTGTTATATATATAACATATAAACTCATAAAAACAAAAACAGTTTCAAAAACTCAGGTTTCCTGTTCCTTGAACAAAAACTTTTTTGCTTAAGAGTTTCGTTTAAGAATTTAAAGCTAAAATTGTATTCAAAACATCAAAAAAACCAAAAAAAAAGCATTTGGCAACATTTTGGGAGCAGGTAGCTGGCCAAATAAAAACATGTCAGGGCATATATGTATATCAGGCATGTATCTATGACTATGTGCATATGTATCTAGTATGTATGTTAAAATGTATGTATGTATGTGTTGGTGAACATTATGCCGGGGCAGTTGATGAACCGTTATTCAAGCAACGTACACCATAGGCAATAAAAAACATTTCAGCAACAAAAACCACAACTACACAGAAGAAGACAAAAAGATAAATGAAATCAGCAGATAGAGAAAAAAAAAATAAAATTTGCGAAAAAAAAATTAAATTTTTTGCCAATCGGCACACGCAGTTGCCCAGTTGAGCATTTGACCTAAATACGCCTGCCTGCCATTTGTTGTTGTTGTTGTTGTTGTTTTTTTTTTTGCTTTCTGTGGTTCTCAATAGGCTAAACTTAACGCGCTTTTGTGCGTCGCTATAAAACACAAAAAAAGACAACACAAAAAAAGGCAAAATAAAATTGGCAAATAAAACTGAATTCGCTATTTGATTTTGTTGTTGCTGCCGCTAATTTCGCAAAAAAAATGAAAAGAAAACAAAACAAAAACAAGTAAGAAGGCTCTAGTCGAGAAATCCCGACTAGACGATACCCTGATCCCTATACTTTACGCGTACAGTCAGTGCTTGCATGTATGTGTGCGTGTGTGTACGACCATACTGCATACTGCATACTAAACTTCAAGGTTCCATATCTTCGGTGTTTCTTAACCGATTTTAATAAAAATTTCACAGATTGTTATTATTTTGATTAATAATTAAAATGTCATCTAAAGTTTTTTCAAATTCAAGATTTTATTGTTATCGATCCCATGTGTATATCGAAAACGGGATGAGTTATCGAAAATCGAAAACAAACTTGTACTGCCTAGGGATTAGGCGAGCTTAAGTTCCAAATCTGGAGTCTCTAGCTCTTATAGTCTCTGAGATCGACGCGTTCATACATACAGACGGACAAACGGACAGACGGACAGACGGACATGGCTATATCGACTCGACTGTTGATGCTGATAAAGAATATATATACTTTATGGGGTCGGAGATGCTTCCTTCTGCCTGTTACATACTTTTGCACAACTTCATGATACCCTTTTTTGCCATTTTTAATGGGATCAGGGTATAAAAAAAGAATAGCAGAAACAGGCGAATTCTATTCCGCGTTTGTCGGCGGCCAAACGAAGCAGGCATAAAATGAACTGTACACAAAAAGCAAAGCAAAGCAAAAAAAAAAAAAGTCAGTGTTGACAGCGACGCGACGTCGCTGCTGCGTCCGTCTTCTTTTTCGCTTGCTTGCTAAATTTATAGCCGCTTACGCATGACGTTAAAAGCCAGCTGACAAAAGCTCAAACGCACACGCACACGTACACACACACACACACACACACACAGATGAAAGCTGTTTGCTATTTGTGTTGCGCAGCGTTGCTCTTTTGACTTCTAACTGCTTTTATATACAGACATGCACACACAAACACACACACGCACACACACGCACAAGCACATATGTATGTGTGTATGCACGTAGGCGCTAACTAAGAAATAAACTTAACTAGCGCCCTCTGCGGACAGCGCTGCTAGGTGTTGTCAAGCTGCAAAAGGCACAGCAGGCAGCGTTTGTTGATTACGCAATGCGTTCACACAAACACACACACACACACACACACACACACACAACAGCAGCAGCAACAACAACTACAACAGCAGCAGCAACGTTTTTGTGTTTCGTTTCCGCGATCGACGCGTTTTGCGCAAAAAAAAACAAAAACAAAAACAGAAGAAGCAGAAGCAGAAGAAGAAGAGACAAATTCGCAAATAGCTAAAAGTTGCGATGCGTGCGACCCAATTGGAAATGTGACACACACACAGCAGGCAGGCAGGCAGCAAAGAGCGTGAGAGAGAGTGTAGTTCCAAAACACGCAAGACGTACAAAAATAAGTGAGGAAGAGCTAGTGACAAGTGTTGTACTTAACTTACTTACTATTTATATCTATATATATATGTTTATAAGTTTGTATGCAGTTTCGATATGAAAATTTAAAAATCGCATTTATTTTTTATTTTATTTCAAAAATATATACATATATAAAAATATATATTTTTTTCTGAATTTTTCTCAAATCTCATAATTTTGTTGTTTGATATGAAAATTTAAAAATCGCATTTATTTTTTATTTTATTTCAAAAATATTTTTTTGGAATTTCTCTCAATTTTTTTTTGCTTATAATTTTTTTTTTTTGCTTAAAATTTTGGTGTTTTTTCTTCTTGTACATTTTTTTTTTTATTTTTTGCACATGTGGTTAGAGCATTTGAGTTTTGAAGTCATTTATAATGTTGCTGTTGCGTCTCGCCGCACAGTTTGGCCTGTCATACAGCACAAAAAGAAAAAAAAAATCAAAAAAAAAAGAGAAATTTTTGCAGTCGGCTGACCTTTTGCTTAACCGTGGGCGTAAGTTGCGCCAAAAAAAAAACGAAAAAAAAACGCAAAAAAAAACGCAAAATATAAAAAATTAGTTGCGAAAAATGTTTCTAGCGGGTTGCCGGCCAGTTGAAATTCAATGCTATCTACGCACACACAAACACACATATACACATAAACACACACGCGCACGCATACTCGCATATTCGCAAAATGTGCGCAAAATTAGTTCAGTAGGTGCCTGCCTTTGTTGTTGTTGTTGCCAGCTGGCGTCATTTAGACTTAGCAGCAGTCAAACATTGAAAATCATAAAGTGAGTGAGCGAGAGAGAGAGAGAGAGAGGGGTAAGAAATAAAAATTCGCACACATCTGTCCTTGACACACATTGCGTATACGCAATTTACGCAGCCCGATTCCGTTGCGTGTGAGTGCGTGCAAAATTAGCGAAAGAATTTGTGCGTGTGTGTGCGTGTGTGTGTGTGACCTACTTACGTATCTATCAAATACAGATAACAACATATGTTTTTGTTAGCATTATATTTGTATTATTATTATTTTGTTATTTCTATATGTATGCGAAACTATTCGAAAGTATAATCAGCAAACAGTTTTGCCTTCCCACTCTCGCTCTCGCGCTCTCTCGCTCTCACACTCTCTCTCTTTCTCTACCCTCCCCACCCCGGAAATGAGAAGATACGCATTTAGCTTTGGGGCATTTGCAGCGACTGCATTTTGTTTTTTGTCATTGATTAATTGCATCGCTTTGCCGCCAGTTCAAAAGGTTTGACAACAAACAAATTACATGCAACAAATAACACAAGAAGAAGAAAAGCCAAAAACTTGACCAATAGATTTTGTGTGTGTGTGTGTGTTTTTTTTGGACAGCTGCTTAAAAGGCAATCAAATTTGTGCCAAAGATCAACTGTTGGGTCGTCAGCCAAATGAAATGTTTATTAGGTTTTAATCAAATCCAACAAATTATCTATCTATATATATAGTATATGCAAATATGGCATTATATACAGCTAGCTCTGTTATATATATTCTTCGATTCATACTTAAATCGACTTTAGTTTTAAGCTACAACTGATTTAAAAATGTGTTTCGATTATGAAAGAAAAAAAGTATCGAAAAAATCTCGCATTGAATCATTGTTTGTATGTATGCATAAGTTAATGTGTGTGCGAGAGTGTGTGTGTGTGTGTGTGTGAGAGAGAGAGAGTGAGTATATACACATATTAGCACAAAATTGTTAGTGCTTAAGTAAATTTCAATCAAAGATAACTTTCTTGTTTCTTAAAACGATTACATTGAAGTTTTCATCGATATTATGTAAAAGGTTGGTTGGTTATCGATAAGCATGTATATATATATATAAATTGATTAAGATTAGTTATTATTCAATATGTTTCTATGTCAGATTTCATATTGGAATACCAAAATGCATTTTCACATTTCTTTTCTACACATACTATCCATACAGATACATATAGATATATATACAGATGTACATATATATTCATATCTTCCTCTGTTCACTCGCTTTAAAGTAAATTGCGCTTTGTTTAGTCCATAACATTATATTTTGTTTGTGTATATGTATTTCGCTATTGCAAAAAGATAACAAACTATATGCATATACATATAGAGAGAAAAGAGTGCAGAACAACAAAAACAATACAATACAAGCAGGAAGAACACATGTTCAAGTGCAGGCAAAACGCATTTTATCTCGCTCTCACTAACTAAAAGTGATTATAACGCAGAGCGTTTATTATTTGCATTTGCATTTGTATTTGTATTTGTATTTGTTGCTGAAAACTTTGGTGGAGGCCATATGTTTGCCAAACATACGAATTGCGTAAGCGACGGCAACGCTGACGTTCGACAGCGACGCCAACTCGAGCGCTAGAGCGCGTAAATTATTATTTGCAAAGAGAATTCGCAAACTGTGCAGAAAAAACAAAACCAACAGAGATCACACGCACACACACGCACGCACGCAGACAGCGAGAGCGAGAGCGAGCGAGAGATATAAACGGCCGTCAGCTTTGTTTTTGTTTTGGTGCTCTTCAACTTGACTTTGAAATGAATATTCAGCGAGAGAGAGAGAGCGGCAGAGCTCAAATGTTTGCCAAAATTTGTTGTTGCGTGTGCGAGCGACTTAGTTCAATAAGAAGAAGAAGAATATGAAGAATAAGAAGCGCGACGCTTTATGCTCTCTTTGTAGTGCGAATTTTTGGCAACATTTTATTTCGTTCGTTGTTGGTGTTGTTGTTGCGGTCCGGCCTCATTTCGTTTCGTATCGTATCGTTTCGTTTGTGTTGTTGCTGTTGCGTTGGGGTGCGTGCGATCTCGCGAATTTCACTGCTTCTTGTTCTTCTTGGTTTTTGTTTTTGCATGCGTAACTGTTGTTGCTGTGTTTGTGTTGATGTGGTGACGCGTGGCTTACGCACTTTTTTTTTTTGTTTGGTGCGTTTTGGCAGCGATTTTTGTTTTGTGTGTGTTTTTCGTCTAGGCGCGCTCTTTACGGCAGCGACAGCGACGTCGACAGTTCATTGGCTTTTGTTGGTGCGTGCGTTGTTGAGCCTATAACTATGATTGTTGTTATTGTTGTTGTTGGGCATGTCGTTGATCTTTTGAGGCAGCAGAAACAACAACAACAACAGTGGCTAGATTGGCCTGCCTGCCTCTGCTTTGAGTTCAATGAACTATTTTGCGTTTAGTTTTTATGCTGTCTGCGTTGTTCCTTTTGCCGTTGTTGTTGTTGTGCGAAATTTATGTTGTTGCTGTGGTTGTTGTTGTTGTAACACAAAGTTCAATAGACTCGCGAATTTTATTAAATTTTTTTTTCATGTGTTTCCAACTATTTATTTATTTTTTTTGATTATTTTTGGTTGCTTTGATAAATTGGGCCTACTCTTTCAGAGAATTGTGTCTGTTCTTCTTCTTCTTCTTCTTCTAGTTTTTCTTGTTCTTGCTTTGATTCTTTTTGTGATAAGCGAATTATCAATATATTGTTTTATTACAATGGTATTACATAGTTTATATGTATGTGTGCTATACTATATATATATATATATATTTCAGTTGGGTATCACAGATAAGATTAAGTTTAATTTATGATTAATTTTGATAATTATTGTATTTATGTTTATTCAATCGATTTCCTTTGCGAATTTTCATTCAGATATTTTCTAAGGTCTTAGGTATTATTGTTTCTCGATCCTGATTGTACACATCCTATAGAATAGCCATCAACTTTGAATGTCATAGTAAAAGTTGAACATAATATTAATAATCAGTAAAGATTTCATTGAAGTTGAATTGGAAGACACAAAAGATATCATCGATTGAACTTTACCCAAGCAAGCTGAATGCATTCTTTTCCGAAAGGGTTTCCGAAGGATTTCAGTCAATTATTTCATAGTTTTTTTTGTTGTCTTGCTAATCTTAAAAGTTTCCTAGAAATCTAACTGTTTAGTGAAACTAAGACATGAACTTAGATTCCAATTTGAGAATAAGTTAAAAAAGGTATATATATATGGATGATATATTATCTTAAGCTTTCTCTCTCTATCTCTTTCTCTCTCTTTCTCTTTCTCTCTCTTTCTCTCTCTTTCTTTCTCTTTCCCTCTAACTTTCTCTCTCTTTCTCTTTCTCTCTCTCTTTCTCTTTCTCTATCTTTTTCTCTCTCTCTTTTATTTTCTCTTTCTCTCTCTCTTTCTCTCTATCTTTCTCTCTCTCTTTCTCTCTCTCTTTCTCTTTCTCTCTCTTTCTCTTTCTATCTCTCTTGCTCTCTCTCTGTCTCTCTCTCTCTCCGTCTTTCGTTATCCCTCTCTCTTGCTCTCTCTCTCCGTCTTTCGTTACCCCCCTCCCTTGCTCTCTCTCTCTGTTCCACTCTCCCATTCCCACTTTGATAACTCCATAAAATCAATACAAAAGTTTGAAAATTTTCAAAATATTTACAACAAACATTTGAATACAATGAATAGTAGTTAAAACAAGGTTTCTATTTATTCTGCCTCTTCTTCTTCTTCTTCTTCCTCTTCTTCTTGGGTGAAATTTGAAAAACAACAGTTAGTTGTTGTTAGTAGTAGTTGTTAGTAGTTGTTCTAACTACTATTACCTTAAAATTTGATGTATTTATTTTTTCTTAAGGTCTTTTTTTATGTTTTTTTTTTGGTTGTTTTTCTAGTTTTTGGTCAAGAAAGTTTTGTACAACCGGATTTGAAATACGTACAAAAACAAGGCAACAAAAAAGAAATGTTGTTAGCCAACATTTCTGCTGGTCTTTTTGGCCATTATTAAAAATGTAATAAATACAATTTTGCCTGTTAGAAAAAAAAAAGTTGTTAACTTTATTAAAGTTGTTAACTTTGTTGTTGTTGTTCCCAAAGCGTCAAATTAAATAAAAATTATATTAAATAAGTAATTAATTAGTTTCGAATATAGGTGTGCATCTGTATGTGTGTGTGTATCTGTGTGCGTGTCATCAGCTTGATATGATTATGTAAGTGGGAAAGCGTAATTAAAACAACAGCAAAAGCAACAGCAACAATTGCAAGCTGAGCGACAACAACAGCAACAATGGCTAACTGAATTAACCTTGTTCTGGCCCAACGGAAATTGCACACACACACATATACGTGCAAACGCAAAGCGTTACGCTAGTTGCAGATACATTTGTATCTTTGTTTGTATCTTTTTGAGTCCTTGGTTATAATTAATCCACAATTGAACACACACACATACACACACACATACATATACACCCACATGGCACGCAAGCGTTCACAGTGCTTATTTGTTTTAGTTGTTGGTGTTGTTGGTGTTGGTGGTGGGGCGACAACTGTACCCAATGCGATCAGATAAATTGCCATTGGCACCTGACTTGGGAGCGAAAGAGAGAGAGAGAGTGAGAGAGCGGGATGTGAAGAGGGAGGGGGGGGGGGGCAAAGGCAGGGAAGTAGAGTGGGGTGAGAAGGAGCTGAGGAGTAGTGCAGCCAAATGCTAATTGCCAATGGGTCAGTCTGAAAACTTTGCCTTGGCTTGCATGTCAAATCATGTTGCAGTTGTTGTTGGAGCTGTTGTTGTTGCACTATTAGCACAAAAGTTAGCCACCAAATGTGTCACGCAGCGACACACTCCCTTACTCCCTTACTCCCTCACTCCCTCTCTCTCTCTCTCTATTACTTTTTGCGCATAAAAACACGCATACGCAACGTGTACAATTTGAATTTTTACAACTTGCACACAGAAAAATACAATTATTATATCCTGAACCCAACCCATTAAAAATAGTTAAAAACGGGTATAATGGTTATGTGCAAAGGTATGTAACATGCAGAAGGAAGCTTCTTCGATTCCATAAAGTATATATATATATATATTCTTGATCAGCATCAACAGACGAGTCGTTATAGCCACGAGTATTGATTTGGAACATAAGCTCGACTAATCCCTAGGAAGTACAAGTTTGTTTTCGATTTTCGATAAATCTTTCCGTTTTCGATATACACATGCTATCGATAACAACAAAATCTTGAATATGAAAAACGTTGAGACGTCGTTTCAAACATTAGACGAAATAATGACAATCTGTGAAATTTTTATTGAAGTCGGTTGAGAAACACCAGAGATATGGAACATTGAAGTTAAGCCAAGTATGCAATATACGATTATTCACACTCACACACACAGACATACTTGCAAGCACGACTGTACGCGTTAAGTATAGGATTCAGGATATCGTCTAGTCTAGTTTGTAATGCATTACTTGTAATGGTAATGTAATGCATGAATAAACCGTTCATAAACCACTAAGCAATTGAGGAGTTTTGCTTAATTGGTTTAATGAAGCGAAATTTATAATTTAACTGATTTAGAACTAGAATCAATTGAGCTGTAATCTAGGTTTTGTTTTTGAACTAGTTCACAAATGAATCGACAGAAAACTAACTTCAAACTAACTCAACCAACCAAGAAAGTGAAATGAACATAATTTTTAGTTAGGCTTTCTTATCGATAAATGTGTATAACATATAATATATATATAAATGTTTTGATACCAAAATGGAGCGAACGGGAAAGATAAACTTGGAACTAAATAAATAAGAACAAAAATTTCAATTAGATATTTTTTTTCCTAGTTATAAAAATTGTTTAATGAAGCTACTTAAAACCAAATATTTAATGTTCAAAGTTTTTCGATAACTTCGATAACAAAATCGTTTAAGTTATTTCTATTCCAATACAAAATTCGTTAACGTTCAACAAAAATGCAGCCCTGGGCTATATATATATATATATATATATATATGCGTGTATATGTTTAAAGTTAATGTTCAGCTAATGTTATGCATTATGATTGCACAACATTTGTCGTTGTTGTTGTTGTTGTTGCTGTTTTAAATTAGAAGGCGGCTGCCAGATAGCACTAACAACAACAACAACAACAACAACAACAACAAAAACTAAACACAAAACTGAGAAATGCGCAATAATTGATGCACGCAAAATGCAATTACGTTGTGCAAGCGAGATGGACAATGCCCAACAGGGAAGAGAGAGAGAGAGAGAGAGGGAGGGAGGGAGGGAGGGGGAGAGAGAGAGGGAGAATGGTATGTGGGTAATGAGTCGTAGGTGAGTGCTTGAAACTGGGGCAAGTAAGTTTGTGTGGGTGGGGCAGGGGGGGGTTTGTGAATAGAGAGTGGGGGGGGGAAGGCTGCATATAATTGCGTTATAGTTTGTTCATTGTTCATTGTTCATTGTTGTTGTTGTTGTTGTGAACACGATAACACACACACACGCAGAAAATGCCGCAGTTTTGGGGTGACCATATTCCAACAATGTCGAACAACAAACAACATACAACAACAACACATGCGCACGTTCTCACTGCGCTACTCTCTCTATCGCTCTCTCTCTCTCTCTGTCTCTCGCGTTGCACTTTTTCTCTCTTGCATTTTGAAAGCAGTTTCTCTTTCTCTTACGTCTTTTTGCCGTCTCTTAAGTAGCCGGCGAAAAACTTTTCGTTGTTTTTCTTTGTTGTTGTTGTTGTTGTTGCTGTTTATTTTGTTTGCCTTCTTCGCGCGCTTTGCTTATTAATCACTTCCTTCTTGCGTTTTGCACGCGCCTTATCACCCTCCCCCACCCCACCCCACACACACACACACCACCCTATCAGTCCATAGTCAAATTGTGACCGCACCCCCCCTTCCCCACCCCCACACCAAACCGTCTCTTTTCCGCTTTCTCTTCCGCCTTATCCTTCTTCATCCCTCGCGTTTGTGCATGCATTTTGTGCATTTGTCAGCGAACGACAGCGTCACTAATACACACACACACACACACATACACACACGCACAAACACAACCTTGAAGCTCGTGCGACAAGCCACAAAATGTTGTAGGCGGCGGTTGGTGAGGGGGTGTGTTTGAATATGGTACGCCATAGGGATTTGTATAAATATTCATAGATATTTATTTGCGCGCGTGTGTGTGTGTGTGTGTGTGTGCATAATTATGAATTTATATGTCTTTGGTCTAAATAACACAAATAACATTATTATTTGTTTTATAATGCGTTGCATTGATCGATATTTAAGCATTTCATTATTTATCGATATCGATATTTATTAGGTTACCAGGAATATGCTAAGAAACGGTTCTCTTATGACTTTTGGCAACTGTTAAACGCCATAAATGAGCTAAAGATTGCTTCCGGTTTGTAGGAAACATCCAAAAATATTATAGTATCGATATTATTAAGTAATCGATAACTGTATACGTTTCTGATTGTACACATCCTATAGAATAGCTATAAACTCTGAATGTCATAGTAAAAGTTGAACATAATATTGATAATCAGTGAAGATTTCATTCAAATTGAATTGGAAACCACTAAAGAAATCATCGATTGAACTTTACCCAAGCGAACTGGAAGCATTCTTTTTCGAAGGGTTTTCGAAGGGTTTCCGCAGGGTTTCAGTCAATTCCGTTTAAGAGTAGCATATTGAAGCATCAAGTGAACGAAGTGATAGGTTTTTTCCAGCTTTCTTTAGTTAATCGTTAAGCTAATAGTTTGCTTAATGCTTTTCATTCATACTCGATCTGAACTGTTCATGCTATATGTTTCCGCATTCAACAATTGCAACAATTACGCATGCTACGTATTTAAATGCTGCCAATCAGTTTTATGCAATATATATATATGCAATATATTTATACATAATGCTATTTTTTAATCGAATACGCGTGCTTAGAGCTTGAATGGAGTGAAAGAGTTTGGGGCGGTAGTGCGGAGCAGCGCGTGAGGCGCCACCTTTCATAACGGCAAACGGCACGCAGCTCACACGCCAAATGATTAGCAGCAATTACGTACATATATGCATGTATATATATGTATATAACACATATAACACAAAAACCAACAAACAAACAAAAACGTGCCTCGTTGCACACACTTTGATTGCATAAAAAACAAAAAAAAAAACCTCACTCTCCCACGCATAAAAGATTATCAAAACTTTACCCAAAGGGGCAAGGAAAGAAAAGCTTGTATTTTTGATCGTTAAGAACGCTTTTACTCAACTGTGCCAAAACTGAACGAAAAATGATTGTGATTGTAGTTCCATCTAGCTGACTCTTTTGAACGAACTAAACTACTCGATCTCGTTGTCACATTGATGGATTAGTTTTTTTGAGCTGATTCTTTGCAACTTTGACTTAACTTGCTTTACTTTCAAAAGAGTTCATTTGGTTTAAGGTCTTTCGCTATTTTCAATTGAGTACTTATTGAAAAGTAAATATTTTCTTTTGTTTTAAATACTATCAATCAAAATAATGTTAGAAAAATACAACAAAAATATTAAGAGAAATATTTGCATTCATTTTAAGCTTTCAAATCATTAAAAATGTTAATTTGCGTTCTATTTAAAATATTTGTCGCCCTTCTAAACGCTTTTTGCACTCAAATAGAAACAAGTTTATAAGATGAATAATTGAAAATATTTATTTTTAAAAGTACATTAGTTATGGGATAGAAAAAAAAAAAAAGGAGAAAAGCCAAGCAAAGTGTAAGAAAAATATTTGCAAAAAAGAATTTCCGTTAAAACTAAGTTAAAAAAACAAATAAAAATTTGTTTACTGTTATTTTCAAGCTGTTTGTGTGTGTGTGTGTGTAAACAATATTATAATAAAAAGTAAAAGAAAACTTATTGTGTTTCTATTTTTCTTTCATAATTTGAGATTTTGAAACGTTGGTCGATTCATGGCATTACTTTGCCATAGTATAAACAAACAACCTTTCAACTGCAACTGTAATATGAAAACTATTTGCACTAGAGTCGCAACAATATTGTTGTTGTTGTCGTACATTCGCACGTTGTTGTTGTTGTTGGAGCTCGATACGACGATACGAACGTCATTTGCCATTACTCGTAAATGTCACATATTTATGCTGATGATAACGGCGCTGTTTTGCTAGCCGTTTTCGAGCGTGCGAAACTGCCAACCAAACCGACTGCTGACTTGCTGCTGCTGCTGCTGCTGCTGTTAGAAACGATCACCCTCCCCTCCCCCTCCCACTGCCTTAACGTTGTTGCCGTTAAACCGTTGTACGATCATGCAACCAGCAACCAGCAAGCAAGCAAGCAAAATAGCACAAAACAAATGCAGCCGAAGCTAAAGCAAAACTCTCTAAAAATGACTAAAGTAAAATTGATTTGTCACGCTGCGCATAAATTGCATATAAGCAACTGTTATTGTTGCTGTTGCCATTGTTGTTGTTGTTGGTGGTGGTGGTGTTGTTGTTGGTGTTGGAAGCTGCAGTCATTGCAGTCACTTTGCCATGCTTTTCAATCAATAGAAATAACCTTTTTTCCATTATGTTTTTGTGTTTTTGTTTTGTTTTGCCGACTTTTCTTTTCAAAAGTTTACACAAGATTTCTTCTTCTTCTGGTTTTGCTTTGTTGTTTTTCTGTGTTTTGGCCATTTTGCCATTGTCATCAATTAGGCGTTAATTTTTGCAGCCTGCAATTTAACGGTGCTAACGTTTTATTAATGAGCTAACGCATTTGGGCGCCTGGGAACCAGACAAGATGTAAGAAAAAAAAAGCAAAAAACCGCCAAACAAACAATTTAAAATGCCAAGTTAAAGCACACAAAGAACAAACAATCAAACAAACACACAAATATATATCATATATATATATATATATATGTATATAAATATAATAATATTATTGCTCAAGGCCAAGGTCAGAGCCACAGAGCACAGATTGGCTTAAAAGCGAACACAAAAAAAATAAGGGTTGTTGTTGTTGTTGTTGTTGGGCGGAAGTAAGCGACGTTTGCGCTTTACTTTTGACAATGGGAAGTGAATGCAAAAGATCGTATATATATATATATATATATATATATATGTGTGTGTGTACAACAATTAGCCTGACTGCTAAGGTCTTAATTTTAATTGCATTTTTTTGTTTGTTTGTTTTTTGCACAATTGCAAAAATTGCTTCAATTAGCCAATATTCGTTTGTGCGTGTGTGGGTAGCAACACACACACACACACACACACACACATACGCATACGCAAAATGACCGCTTCGTGAATGATCGACAGCTGTGTCCCTAAGCGCCGACACGCCCCCTTTCCAGCTGCCAGCTTAGGCCCAGAAACAAACAAAAACAAGTCGAGAAATCTCGACTAGACCCATATCCTGAGCCCAACACTTGTGTAAATGTGTGTGTGTGTGTGTGTGTACGCGCAAACTTTACTCAACTTAAATGTTCCATATCTTCGGTGTTTCTCAACCGATTTCAACAAAAGTCTCACGAATTGCCATTATTTCGTTAAATGTTTCAAAAACTAACTCAAAGTGTTCAAAATTGCAGATTTTGTTGTTATCGATCACATGTGTATATCGGCAACGGGGAAGAGTTATCGAAAATCGATAACAAACTTGTACAGCTTAAGGATTAGTCGAGCTTATGTCTCAAAGTTAGGTGAAATAGAGAATAAATCTTGTTATGTGCAGCTTGTTTCTTTTAAAACTAAATTGAACTTTCAATTGAAAGAAAGTTCTGAAAAGGTATTTCCATATACATATGTATTTAAGTGCATATTGCATGTATGTATGTAATAGTTATAAGATATTAATGGGAAATAGATATGGGATTAAAACTTACCTTAAACTAAAACACTCGCCAGTCGGGCGTTACCCGTCCAGCAATCCATAAGTTTCAATTTTCAATTGATTTTTGTTTTTTGCGGGGCCGTCCTTTTGTCTTCGTCGTTGGTTGGATTGGTTGTTGTAGTTAGTTATGTTTGTTTGGTTGTTATTGTAGATTTGATCTTAAGATTCTTGTTGCTGTTGTTGTTGTTGTTGTCGTGGCTGTTGTTTTTGTTGCTGTTGTCGCTGCAGTTGTTGGTGTTGCTTTTGTTTTCGTTTTGAGTTGCTTGCTTCGGATTTTTTGCTTTTCTTTTCGTTTTGGCTCTTTTGCACCGAAAATTAATCGCTAAAAGCGTTGTACAACACTGCTTTCCGAAATTCTGAGTTCTCTCGCCACAGAGAGAGAGAGAGAGTGAGAGAGGGAGCGAGAGAGAGAGTGGTTGTTGTTGTTGTTGTTGTTGCCCAAAGAAATTGATCAAATTGTAATCATTTTATGTGCTGCTTCTTCTTGCCTGTTTTTGGTTGTGTTTTTTGTAGTTTTTTCTTTTCTCTTCGTTTTCTCTTCTTTGAATATTATTTTGTTTCTATGTTCTTGTTGTTGTTGTTGTCGATAAAAATGTAATTGGTCCAGTTGGTTGCGAATGTTTCGTCAAATTTGCTTTCAAGAACTGTGTGTGCATACGTGTGTGTGTGTGTGTGTGTGTGTGTGGGGTGTGTGGGGTGTGTGTTTGAGTGTTTGAGAGAGAGTTGGTTTCAAATAGCCAGAGAGCGCTGCCAGAATTGTAGCGTGTTGATTGTTGTTAAACTTGTTGTTGTTGTTGTTGTTATCGATAAACTTTTTGCTGAGTTGCTTATCGATACGCCGAGATTTCGTATGTGATTTTCTTTAAGTTTTACACGCTTTCTTCTTCGTTGAAATTTAGAATTTTGAAGAATATGCTGCAAGAAACAACAAAGTATATATATAAATAAGTAAATTAGTAGAAAAAATTTCATTTGATAAGCGAATAAAAATCATAATGAATATAAAAACTTGGACGATGAAACTTTTGTAATAAATATATTTTGTAACTGTTAACTTAATACATATTTGGACAATTAAGTTTTGGTTGCGCTTCCTAATGGCATTTGTGGCAGCAGCGCAGGGTTGATATAGATGAACTTCCTCTTTGAAATTTGGTCACACTTTGTTTTAAAGCTCATTAACACTTTTGCAATTTTGAAACTTAAAGAAGACGAAACAAAAGCGAAACAAAAAACTTTTGAAAACTACACACACACACACACACAACAGAGCTCAAATGTAGGCTATGCCAAAATGCAACAGAAAAAGTGCGAGAGAGACAGAGAGGGGAGAGAGAGGGTGCTTTGTGGGTGTGGACGAAGAACTGCAGGCAAACAATTTGACGTAAAACTTTCACTATTTTAATTACCAAGCGCAAAATTTGTTGCTTTTGTTATGTTGCACAGGGGCAACAACCAATGTCAAAGTCACTCGTTTGCCGTTGCCGTTGTTGTTGTTGTTGTTATTGTCTGTCGCTGTCTCAAAAAGTCTGGCAACTGTCTGCGGCTGTTTCAAGTGCCCTGCAACACAAGTGCAACCAGAAACACACACACACACACACACACACACACATACACAAGCATAAAAAGTAAAGCACATGCATGAAAAGTTTTATGCAGGATTGTTTTCTGCTGCTTGTTGTTGGTGTTGCTGCAACATGTGGCTAGCTTAATTATGACATTCAAAACTCACAACAACAATGTTAGAGGCAGCAGCTAAATTATGAGCATAACACAAAAATGTTATGCTTTGGCAACATTTTGTTGCCGTCGCCTGACATCATCGTCATGAACTTAGTGTTGAAGCGTATATAATCATCATCATCAGCTGGAAGAGAGCATCAGCTCGTATTAACTTTATCATCAACATACAGCAGCAAGAGAGAGAGAGAGAGAGAGATAGTGAGGAAGCGAGGGAGAAGGCAAGAAAACTGCATCCGAAAGTTGCGATGGCATTGAAAAACTTTTACTTTGCCGCATAAGTAGGTTGCCTCAAATGTCTTCATCCTCGCTCTCTCACACCTCTCTGCATCTCTTTCTGTCTGTCTGGCAGCAATAAGTTCAAGTTCATGACAAACGCAGATACATATATCCTTAAAGCACTTATGCTGACATATTTAGCATAGCACTATATAATATACTCGCACTTAAATGGCGAGCAAATCCTTTGTGTTGAGCTTAAGTTAATGGTTTGATCTATTCCCACAATTCTTTAGACCCTTATCCAAGATTCTTCATCATTTCATTGCCGTAATGAATTCTCTAATGGATCAAGTTTCTTGATTGAATCCTGCACGAAAACCAGCTAAAAGTTTCCATTTTGTTAATGTTTCCGCAAGAGATGATTAAAATGATGTTAAGAAACAAAAGCTTAGCTTGAACATAAATAATGAATTTTTGTTTTCTGTTTCCAAAAATAATCAACATTAAACATTAAATTAATAATGTTTTAGATTAAATAAATGTAAATTTCCCGCTAAAAAATCCACCTCATAACTTTGGCTTCTTCATAGACTTGACGTTAAGTTATTATGATGTTATTCCAAGATAATCCTTGAAGCTTAGAAACGATCTTTTCTCTCTTGCTCTATCTCTCTCCCCACCCCCACCCCTCTCTCTCTCTCACTCTCTCTCTCTCTCTGTCTGTCTTTCTTTACGGGCAAATCACTTGCCATGGAATAAGAATAATAAAAAATATATATATAGTAAAGAAAAAAAGAAAGAGAAAAAAAAGGAAAAGGAAAAGCAGTTAGAGTGCAGTCTGGGCCAAGTCAGTAAGAGCCAGTTAGTCAGACAGTTAGACAGACAAGTTGGACAGTCTTGTGGGCAGGAGGGGCGAGGCGGGGGAGGAGAGAGTTGGTAGACGGGGCGCGACAGTTAAGTTAAACCAATGCCAGACATTCAGACAAATGCGAGTCTAGATGGAATGGCTGCAGTCACTGAGTGAGAGAGTGAGCGAGAAAGAAAGAGAGAGGAAGAGGGGGTGAAGGGTATTCTTGGGTTAGGATAGAAGCTTGGGGGTTGGTGTCGGGGTAGTCACAGTTGGAACAGACAAAGGTTGTTTGGTATTTACCAAACACGACACACACACACGACACACGACACACACACATGTAGAGAATAGACGACAGAGAGAGAATATGTCTGTGACTAGACGCTGTCTGTTGTATGCCACCTTACAATAACTTCAACTCCTTGTGCCACAACCATGCGTACAAGACCAACAGCCTACTACTACTACCATTACTACCTGCCGCATGAAAGCGACTCCAGGAGTCGAGACAGCCTGATGACTAGCTGCTTAAAATGTCTGCACAGCTGTTTGATATGTGTGTGTGTGCGTGTGTGTGTGTGTTGCATCAACAGTTGAAGTTGCAGCCAGCACAGCACAATGCCATCGACATATTTTTTAATGTTGCCAGACAGCACAGGACACCTAGCACATACCCCTACCACACACACCCTACAACAACCATATTACAAGTTGCAAGTTGCAGGTGAATGTTGTTAAGCGTGTGCGAATGCAACTTGAAATGGGACAGCACACACACACACGCACACACACACACACACAATTTTTGTGTTTTATTCTTGACAATGCAACGTCGCGACGTCTTGCGTTTTAATTTCGTTTTCTTTACGGTTTTTTTTTTTTAATTTTTGCATTTTATCTGTGTGTAGTTGCTTCTTATCGATTCTGACTAGCTCGCGCTATCTCTCTATCTCTCTCTCTCTCTCTCGCTCGCAAGGACATTTCTCTCTCTAACTCTGTCTTACTGCCATGGTTGCCATGCGTGACCGACGCTGTTGACAATAAATTTATGCAATTATCATTAACAACATCATCTGCATTTGAATTTGTTGTTGGTCGCACAACTTTTAGCAGCAACTGTGCGTCCCCTCATTTCTCACATCGTCGTCCGTCGCCTTCTTGTTTCTTCTTGCATTCTCTACTACTACTTTTCCAAAGAACCAACAACAATAACAATAACAAAAACAATACGAAACTTGCCTGTCTTGCCGTTTATTAGAAACTGCGGAATTTGCTCAGCTCAGTGGAGCGTTGACGGCTGCGCGACAAATTCGTTGAATTTATGAAATTTTAGAACGCTGCCTTCAAAAAAAAAAACAACAACACAATACTGAGCAATACTTATATCTCGAGTAACAGGGCATATGTCACGGAATTGCAGTTTGTATATGAGATAGCTAACAACAGAAAAACAAAAAAAAACAAACAACAAAAAAAAAAACAAAAAAAAATATCTTGAGCAAAAGTTTCTTGAATGACATAAGCTTCATAAATATTTGTCACTCTAAAACATTTAGAAAACAATTTTTATATATTTTAGTTTGTATTTAATCACATAAGATATTTTACTATATTTTTTCGTTTGCCTAAAGTCTAACAAACTTTGCAAGTTGATTGAGCTTTGCAAAAACGAACTTTAAAGAAGTTAACGATAATAATTGAAGCTTCAAAACGAAAGGAATTAACATAAAATCTTATCAAACTGATTTCTCAATTAATAAATTGAATGCGTAAGTAATGTGAATGATATCGTATGCTTGCATTTAATGAATCGAATTCACTCGAAATAATTAATATGTGATTATATGATTGCTGTACTATGTTGCACAATGCCTTGCGTTGCGTTGCGTTGCGTTGCGTTGCGTTGCTTATGCGGCGTGTTGCATACAAGTATCTTTTCGTTTCCATGTAATTGACATATACTATGTAGTATTATAATATGGTGTAGTAGTTAGATCTTCTTCTCGACTTTGCCTGAACCCATTGCAAATATTGAACCAAGTATAACTGCATTAAATGTGATTATTGAATTGCTGACACTGCTGCATTTTGACTCTTTGTCGGGTGGTTGGATGGTATGGGGGGGGATGGGGTTATTATTTCTCCGTTTGCGTCAGTTTCATATTCTTTGGTCGCTGACGTTGTCGGCAATTTTGTTGCCTGTCGTTTTGTTGTTGTTGTTGTTTTCTTCTTGCATTCGCATTATTTACAACAAAAAGAACAAGGTGGTTTTCTTATACATTTTTTGTGTTGTTTTTTCGTTTCGTTTCGTTTCGTTTCTGGTTTTTTTTTCGCCTATGTGTTTTTCCAGGAATTCCGTCACTGATACGCTGCTGCCTTCTTGCAACAATAACAACAACAGCAGCAGCAACAACGAAATATTATTGTTGCATTTTTCACAACGTCATATTCTCAAAAAAAAAAAATAATATGTATATATATATATAGAGTGCAATGCAGTTGCAGCGGGGGGTAGGCAGAACAAGAAAGGAAAAAATTTTATTATTGTTTGTTGTAGAATAATTTATGCAAATATTGCAGACGCGCTAAAAACGGAGCAGCAACTAAGGGCCGCAACTCAGTACCTTTCCTAGGTCGGTAGCGGGGGGGTAGGAGGGGGTGGGGGGTTGACCAAAAGGGGTACAGTGCTAAGCAAGCGCAAGAGTTGGGGAGGGGGAGGGGGGTTCAAGTTTGTTATGTAGTTGTGCTGTGAACAGTTATTGAAAGCATTCACAATGGCTTAACTTAATACCAACAACCGTTTTACAACACTGGTAAAGCAAAAACTTCTCGAAATGCAAGCTCAAACCACTTAACTACAGTTTACAAGCTGTGATCAAGAGTATAGAAGAGTATAGCTAATTCTCTTGTTTTCCAACACTGTAAATCAGGGGTTGCAAATGACACGACGTGTATTACCCAAAAAATCGTAAATACTTATGTAGTCAGTTGTGGGCAGTTATTGAAAGCATTCTCAATGGGTTGTGGCAACAACAAAAACCGTTTTACAACACTGGCAAAGCGAAAACTTCTCGAAATGCAAGATCAAAACTTTTAAATACAGTTTACGAGCTGTGATCAAGACACAAAGCGAAGAGTATAGCTAATTCTACTGTTTTCCAACACTGTAAATCAGGGCAAATGACACGAAGCGTATTACCCAAAACAAAAAACTATGTTCTAGATAATACAAGAATAAGGTATTTATTTTTACCTTAGATTTTAACAAATAAAAGTCGACTATTTTGTAATTAAGAATAAATAATTAAATTGACATTCGCAGGAGGATTAGGTTCAGCCTTTTGAGACAGCTGTCCATTATTTGATTGAACAATGTTTGGCATATAATTTAGTAACTGAACGTAGCAATAAACTAAGCATATATATATATATATGTATATATATGTATCTTGTCTTAGGTTTTGCTTGTGTGATGGTGAACTGAATTGAACCCTGAGACAGAAGGAGCCGTTGGATGGGCGTATTGCGTAGGCTCTTAACAGGGCGCCACTTGGGGCATTGTCACTTGTGCTTCCATTGAATAAGACTATCCCTACTATGTATGTGTGTGTGTGTGTGTGTTTGATATGTGTTTGTGTTTGATGCCGCCTTCTTCTTTCGCACAAACACTTGAGCACGCATTTGGCGGCATCGTCAGCTGCCACTTGGGCGTATATACAAATTTTTATATTTCCTTTTTGCTTTCTTCTTTCAAAATGCAATCGATATGTAGAACAACACGCATCCACACACACACACACACACACACACACACACACACACACTTACAGAGAGGGTGGCCTCAAATAATTAATAGTAATTTATGGCTCACAACTTTGTCGCAGGCAATGCAATTAGAGAGAGAGAGAGAGAGAGTGAGAGGAAGAGGAAGAGAAGCCTATTCCGGAGGCGCACCAAGTAAAGCCAAGTTGTCGCTTTGCTTACAGGGCTGCTCTCTCTCTCTCTCTCATAGTAGAGACCCTACAAAATTGTGCATAAACGCATTTTAGTGCGCCTACAAGTAGGCAATGCCCATTGAGGATGTCGCGTCGGTGAAACTACAAAGAGTCAGAAAACAGTCAGTCAGTCAGTCAGTCAGAAGACGAGTTGAGGATGAGTATGAGAAGGAGTATGTGGAGGGAGGGTGATGATGGGGGGGGGGGGGGGTTGGCTTAGGGTGTGGCATGGAAAGGGAGGTTGAAGGTTGTTTTTTTTTTCGGAGAGTACTAAAAGTTTGCATACCATGCAGTTACAAAAGGGCTATTAGCGATTATGGTGATTAATTAAATAGAAATCTTTGATTAATTAGTTTTGTGGCAACAGTTAAGATAGTTTTTCAATTAGAGATCTTAAGTTAGTTAGGACTACAACTTGATTTTAACTACATAAAGACTTTTGATTAGTTTATTTCATTTAATAACTTCTTGTGTTTGATACATTTATGAAATGTGATTTATTTGATTGATTTCAGCAAACCAAACTTAAGTTGTGTGTGCACGTACAGGGTATACACCAGTCGAGCACACTGTGCACATTCTCTTAATAATTTTTTTTCCTTTCAACTCTCGTTCTTTGCTTTTGTTGCATTGCGTTACATTTTTTTTTTTTTTCTCTCTGAAGTGCACTCAAAAACGCACTTCTCGCCCGAGACGGGGGGGGCGGGCGGCTTAGAGAGAGATGACGGATACCATAGAGAGCGGGAGGAAGGAACGTAGGGAGGTAGGGAGGTTCGAGGTAGGCAGGACTCGTTTAAAACTAAGATGCACGCAAAAGCGCCTTTGATCCTGGCGTCGCGTCGCAATCAACAACTAGCTTACGCAATTTGAACACAAAAAAAAATAAGAAGAAAAAAAAAGAAAACAAATAGAAAAATAGAAAAGCAAGCAAAATGCATAAATGGGAAAGCGCAAAAACAAAAAACAAAAAACGAAGGAGATTGAAGAGTTTTTTTTTTTTTTTTTTTACCAACAACAACAACAATGCACGTTGACAAAGGCAACAAACAACAATAAACTCGAGGAAAAGCACCCAAGGGAGTCGAAAATTGTTGTTGGCAGTCGTAGAGGGTGGGATGGGGGGGGGGGGGTGACTGTGGGTGTGGGTGTGGGCAAGGGTGCATCTAGCCTGGGCATAAAGATAATGAAAGGTCGTCGAAATGCGTTGCATTCCGTTCGTTGCAGCTCTCTGATGCTGTTCCCGAGTCAACAGTAACAGTACGCTGAGGGTTGGGGGGGGAGCGGTGACAGGGACCTGCTGTGCTGTGTCCTTGATTGTATTTGTATGTGTGTGTGTGTCACAACTATTCAAGTGTTAAGCTGCTCGTACACCACCTGCTGGTTTCTGCCAACAACTATGAAGATTAAAAGCTCTCAAGTGACTCAAAGCTTGCATAGATTATACATATACATATAGTATATATATATATATATATATTGTAGAGTATTACGAAACTGAAGATAATACAATCCACAATAATTTATACAATAATTGACTAATTGACTATATTAACATAATGACAATCATTATAAGAATTTATTTCCATCAACTGAGAACTGAGAATTATGCTAATTAATTTAATCAAATGTTTGTTAAGACTGCATATAAGAGAATATTCGAAAAGAAATGTCTGTTATATATAGTTAATATTGTGTCATAAGCTCCTTAAGTTAGGAACGAGCTTTAAGCTTTTACTTTTACATTATATATTCATTGGTTATTTTTAGAACATTTTTAAAGTAATTTTCCTTAAGTTAGAAACGAGCTTTAAGCTTTTACCTTTACATTATATATTTATTGGTTATTTTTAGAACATTTTTAAAGTAATTTGAAATGTTTTTCTTTTTTTCAGACAGTTGTTGCAGTTAAATGAACATTGGAATCTAAAAAAAAATGTAAATTGTTATTCGAAAGTTCTTTTTTTTTTGTTTGACATTTCAACTTTTCTTCAAGGACTTCAAGAACTTTATATTTAAATTTCTTCTTGTCTTGCACTTTCTGTCCCTCTCTCCCCCCCTTTCTCTAACTCTCTCTCTCTCTCTCTCTCTCTCTCTCTCTCTCTCTCTCTCATTCTTTCTATTCCTTTGCCTTTTTTACTTTTTCATTTAACTTTACTTTATTGTTGACTTTAGCGTCGTTTTGACTGGGAATTTTTTTTTTTTGTTTGATTGTAAATACCAGAAAGGTTTTTTTTATGAGCGATATATATTTAGTTTTGTGCAATACCACACACACACACATACACAACAAAGCTTTTTCTTAAATCCATGCTGCGTGCCTCCCTTCCCCCCTCTCGCTCTGTCTCCTTGACATTTGTTTGACTTTAACTCTTTTGTGATGATGAAAAGTCGCGGCACACGCACATTCAGTTGCATTCAGCTGCTCATCACTTTGAATGCGAATGAAACGATGATGATGATGATTTTGTTGTTGTTGTGGCACACGGCCGCCTGTCAAAGTCGATTTGTCTTGACTGTCACAAGCAGCAGGAGCTCGAGTCGCCACCGACGCCGTTGCCGCTGGCCAGATAAGCTGCGTACGTAGCCTTTGACAAAGCGCAAGCAAAGCTACTAATATATATAGAGAGAGAGAGCGTTGGGGAAGAGGAGCAGCTTTCATTCCTAATTGTTGTTGAAGACAGCAACAGCAGCGGCAACAGCGGCGGCAGATGCAACAACGCAACACTGGCTCGCGACAAGTGCAACAGCCGAAAAGCAAAAAAAAAAAACAAAAACAAAATGCGCCGAAAAATAATGTGAAGGGGGCAACAGGACATCTGTACGTGTGTGTGTGTGTGTGTGTGTGTTTATTGTTGGGGTCCTGGCCCGTTTTGTTGAAGTTGGCCATTACCTTTTGTCGTATTTGCCAGCGTTGACTGTGAGCAACAGCAGCAGCAGCAGCCGGCTCCGCCTGCCCCTTTAGACCAAAAGGGCTAATAAACTCAACTCAAAATGCGGCCGGAAGTGCGTGCAACAGCAGCAAGGCAAATAAATGTCCCAAAAAACAACAACAACAACAACAGCAACACGAAATAAAAAACCCGAAAAAAATTAAAATAAAAATTCCTCTGAGTTGTTGCGGCACAAGTGGCATTTGGGGTCGTATCCTCTGCCTAGCCACATTATTGTTGTTGTTGGTCGTCAACACGCGTTCCACTTCACAACGTCCACACACACACACAGACACACAAGAACACACATACTTGCGCGCTCGGATGCAATTGCAGTGAACAACGTCGCCAACCCCGAAATAAAAAACGCAAAAAAAACGAAAACAAAAAAAATGCCAAAAACCAAAAAAAGAAAAAAAAGGAATTGCCAAAAATTACCGAATTATACATGCGATATACAATACACCAACTGTGGCAGCAGTGAATAGTCCTTGCGTTGCAACAGAGGGTTAAGCAGCAGACAAGGGGAGCGAGGATTGAAGGGAAGGGGTGAGGCGAGGCGAGGCGGGGGGAGAGGGTGGGTGCAGGGAGTTTGCCTCATTGTCGGTTATCCTGTCGCGGCCGTCGCTGCCTCATGTTTAACCCCTTTACTTTACTTTACTTTACTTTACTTTATATATATATATATATTTTTTTTTTTCGTTTTCTTCTTTTTGTTTTTTTTTTGCAATATTATGGTACACGGAATGTGTTACAAACCGGCCACGTTACACACACAGACACACACACACACACACACACACACATACACACACATACACACATGTTATACTAAAACCATACCCAAACCCAAGCTGAACTTGCAACTCAGGCAGCTAGGCAAAAGTTTTGAGGTGTGTGTTGCACCAAAAAATACAAAATACGATATATATATATATATATATACATATTAAAAAGGGGTCCCAGCGCCAGACAGGCTCTGTTCTTTTTATATATACACGAATATATATATATATATGGATATACGTATCTTTAGATATGATATTATATTGGGTTTTACTTAACTTCCTTTTATTTTTATTAATTTTTTTGGCTCCCTCCTTTTTCACACCGCAGAACAATTTGCCCAGACTTAATCCGCCAGGCGGCGGTAAAACTCGAAAAGTTTTTCTATTTCTTCTCTTTTTGGTTGGACAGATTTTTGAGTTTGGTCAATTTTCGTGCAATGGTTGAATGTTTGATATGCGTGCAAATGAAAATGTTCTTTGATCATTCGTTTGGGTCAGTTTTTTTTTTTTTTTTTTTGATACATAAATTATGAAAGTTTTCCATATAGAAAATCGACAGGGGGGATTCTTTCTCGCATTCCACATGACAATTTCATTTTGATTTCGAGTATTAACATTATTAACATATCAACATGTCAAAATCAATACAAGTGGCAAGCATAATGGAATATATATAAAGCAATAATAAGTTGAATCGAAAAAGTTTGGAGAAAATCCGTAATATATAATCCCGATCTTGTATAACTATATCCAATTGGTTCTTGAATGCAAAACACAATTCAAAACAATAGTATAAAGCCCTAAAACGGTTAATTGTACCTTTAAAAATTTAAAGAAAACAAATTTTGAAAGGTTTAGTTTAAGAGTTCGAATTCTTGTTCAGTTTCGGGTTTTCGTTTGGTAAACTGTATCTCAAACTTATAGTTGGAATCCGGGAGGAAGCATCTCCGACCCCATCAAGTATATATGTTCTTGATCAGCATCAACAGCCGATTCGATATAGCCATGTCTGTCCGTCTTTCCGTCTGTATGTATGAACGCGAGACTATAAGAGCTAGAGACTCCAGATTTTGAACATAAGCTCGCCTTACTCCTAGGCAGTAAGAGGTTGCTTACAATTTTCGATAAATCTTGCCGTTTCCGATATACACATGGGATCGATAACAACAAAATCTTGAATTCGGAAAACTTTGAGATAACATTTGAAACATTAGACATAATAATGACAATCTATGCAATTTTTATTAAAATCGGTTGAGAGACACCGGAGATATGCAACATTGAAGTTAAGTCAAGTATGCTGTATACTGTACACACACACATACTTGCAAGCACTGACTGTACGCGTAAAGTATAGGGTTCAGGGTATCGTCTAGTCGGGATTTGCCGACTAGAGCCTTCTTACTCGTTACTCTTGCCAAGCTCAAAAATCGTAGAGCATTGCAAATTCGTTGCAAGTGTTTGAAAGTGTTTTTGTTTGAACTATTAGCACTGTGTTTCTGTGTGTGTGTGTATGTGTTTCTGTGTGTGTGTTGGCTTTTGTGCAAATGTTTTGTTTTGTTTTTCTTTTTTGGTTTCACTTGAAGAAGAATGCCAAAAGTTGCATTTGTTTTCACAGCAATCGGAACCCAAATAAGTCCCTACCGTCAGCAAGCATATGTGTTGGCTAGGTTGTTGGTAGGGGGTAGGGGGTAGGGGTATTGGTGTGGGACCTAATAAAAATGCATGGAGTACACGAACATACCATACATACATACAAGCATACTGCCAATGTGTTGTGTGTGTGTGTGTGTTTTGTGTGGCAGGCTTGGAGGAGGGATGGAGGGGCAAGCTTAACCAAGTTACCGCAAAAATATTGCGATGAGGGTCCCAGGGAACACACACACACATGCCTAGGGAGAAGAGAGAGAGGGAGAGGGGAAACAGACAGTCCAGGTCGGGAAGCGCTGCAGCAACGCATTGCCAAAAAAAACAAAAAAAGGGAACAAAATGTAAAAAAAAAAAAAAACGAACTTGCACAAAAATTGGGACAAAACAAAAGTTTCAACGGGTCGAATGGTGTTGATATCCTCATGGTGGCGTCGAACACAACCCCCCACCCCCCTCCACCTACCCTGCCTTACCCCTTTGACCCTTGCCACGGTGCAACTGCCACGACTGCTGCTGCTGCTGCTGGTGATGGTGGTTAAAATATGCTGCGCGCCGGCGTTTCCCGCGTGGAATTTTAAAGCCACTCATCAGCATTGCATTTGCCGTTTTCTTTGTGTGTGTGCGTGTGTGTGTCTGTGTGTGTGTGTGTTTGTGTGTGTGTGTGTTTTTCGTTTCTTTTTATGTTTTTCGGCTATTTTTGCATGAGTTGTCGTCGTCGTCGTCGCTGGCGGCATCTTCGTTTTTATTTTATTTGTATATGCAATATAATTCGTCGCCTTCGCCCCGCTTCTCACTCTTCCCCCCTACACCCCTTTAGAGCGTTGCACCGTTTCGAAAAACCATCCATCCACTTCACTCCTTTTCCACTTGAGTCCTCTCTACTTTACTCCTTTTGCTTCTTGCTCCTTTTTTTTTTCTTTTTGTTTTATGTTTTTTTTTGTTTTTTTTTTCATTTTTTGCGACTGTTTTTGGCAATAAGCTTTTGCCAATGCCGCAGGGTTGTATTTGCATTAGCGTTACGTTTTCTCTAGAAGGGGGCCACAAAAAATAATTCTTTTTTTATATATACACACACACACACACACACGCACATAATATATATATATATATATTTTTGGTGTACTTCTTTCTTGGTTTTACCCTCATTTGCAGAGTTTCATTTCTCTCAAGCTCTGAAGCGTTGCAACGAGTTGCACACACACACAAACACACACACTTGCAATCTGCTTGTTTGGGTGTAGGAAAATGTGTGGAGCTCACACAGACTTAGCCAAAACAGAGCTTTAACAAACAGCCAACAGTCAACAAAAATCAGCTTAGAACAATTTTTTTTTTATCTACTTTTACATCAAAAATATATATTATATTATATTAAAAGTTATAATAAATATAAATATATATAAAACAAAAAATCCGAATCTAATAATATAAGTAAAGAAAATAATAATACTTGATACTTAGGCTCTTTCAAACCGATTTTTCCTTTTGCAAAACTTATTCTTGAAAATTAAAATATTTTTTTTGAATAAATAAATAAAAGAATCACAAAATATATACATGTATATATATAATTATTAAAATAACATTCAAAGATTAAGACACGTGTTAGATTTTCTTTGCAACTGTTGCTGGTGTGTGTTGCTGTTGTTGTTGTTGTTGTTTCTTGGTGCTGTTTTGTTATAGCTGACACATTTGTCACTCGGCCAGTTGTGCTATGATTGTTTGTCATTACTAAAACACCCCAAACCCCCCCCCCCCCTTCCCTTCCTGCCACTCCTCCTCCTCTCCACTTACCCAAAACCGCTCGGTCCTTTGTTTCGTTTTCGGGCCCTGTTGCTGTTGCTGTGTTGCGATTGTTCATTGTTGCTGCAACTAGTGTTGCCACGCTTACAATGGACAAACATTGCAACATGTTGGTCGCCGCCTGCATCGCATGGCTGCCTCTGCCACTGCCTCTGCATGCTTGCAACGCCCAAAACCATCGTCGTCGTCGTCGTCGTCGTGTGCCTGTGCGTGTCTGTGCCTGTCTAGGCCCAGTATCTATAAGTCTGTCTATCTGCTTTTATCTGACTCAGTCTCATTCACAGTCTGTCTGTCCGTCTGTCTGTCCATCTGTCTGTCTGTCTGGCGTGTCTTGTCTACCTCATTGAGATAGTACGCTGATATTATTTCATATTTTGGCCAAATTACAAGCCCAACAAACTACCACACACACACGAACACACACATACTTAGCTGGCGATCGGCGCAAGTTTTTAACTGGCAGCCGCGTGTGCGCAACCCTCGAAACGAAATAGTAAAGAGAAGAGGCGAGGCGAGGAATGGTTGTGAATGGTGACGGGGCAAGGGGAGAGGACCCTATTAAAACCCCTATATATAATAAAAATAAAAAAAAAACCCTAAACAGCAGCAGCAGCAACCCTTTAAGCAGAGGCAAACGCAAATGGCAATGGCAAAGGCAAAGGCAACGAGCCATAGCTTACTTTAGTATATACTACAAAATACACACACACACACACACATACAAAGAAACGTGCCTGGCCCTGGTAAATACTGTATGTGGTGTGTGTGTGTGTGCATCTCCCCTCTCACTCTGTGTGTGTTTGGACGTGAAAAAATTCATTTAATACACCTGACCCTGTCGCCATCGTTGCCGCTGTTTGTTTTTTCGTTGATTATCTTTGGCGTATTTAGAGCGTAAAGCGTACTCAGACAAAAAACCAATACAACAAACGCCAACAATAACAACAACAATAACAGCAATGATAATGATGGAACGCAGGACGCGACACAAGGACCCCCCCCCCCCTCCCCTCCCCCACTGTTTTTTTTGTTGCATTGAGAACGTTCAAATTAAAAGTGAAATTGCCACCTGCACAAAAAGAAAACGAACAAAAAAATGCCAAAAAAAAAGCCAAACAGCTATAAAAAAAAATGCTGCAGTTAGTTAATGAGATGTAAATACGAATCGAAAGCGCTTCTCAATGTTTGGTATTGTTTGCTTAGGCAAAAACCAAAAAAAAAAAAGGCCTTCCAAATTCATATGCTAAAATACGAGTATGCCAAATGTCGATGTTATGACCAGGTTCGTTTGTTTTTTGTTTTGTTGTTTATGGCTTAAGCGAATGGAAACACTCAAGTTCATATTTGGCTAAGACTTCAAAATGATCATTTAAAAGTTAGCTGTACATTTTGATGACAATTTCAAGAATTCTTTATGGGGTATATGAAAATTATTTCGCCAATTTGAAACATATTTTAATATTCAATTAAAGTTAGCTACAATTTTGCAACTTATTATTTAATGTTACACTTTGAACTGAAACTTTTAAATTTTGAGCTGTAGTTCATCATACCCTTAGTGAGCTAGTTAACAGGGTATATGAAAATTATGAATGTTTGATCTATCAACGCTGTCTACCGACAAAGACACACGTAGAGAAGAGTCTCTTCCATCAAATCGTGTAAAGAAAGAATGAAACGAAACGAAATGAAATGAAACTAAGAAGCAGCAGCAAGGTGCATGCCTTAAAGTTGCATAATCAGTGATTAAGCCGTGAGCAGCAGATGTGTGGTGTGCAACAACAGCAGCAGTAGCACCACCACCACAAAAAATATGTATTAAGGGCAGGGCTCCTGGCTCTGGCTCCAAAATGCTCTTGTGCCTTGATGATGATGATTCGCCCTGATGTGAAACCTGAAACTGACAAACCGCGAATACGAATACGAATACGAATGCGAATAGCGAAACGCAAAAAACCAAAAACGAAAACGAAAAACGATAAAGGCAACAAAAATTTGCAGCATCCACACAACAACAACAACAACCAACAACAACAACAAGAAGAAAGATTGCAAGAGGCACGCTTCAATTTCACGAAATAATGTTATCCCCCCTTTCCCCCCCCCCCCCTCACCATTCTTCACATGTGAAATACACATAATCTGTTTGCCGACCCGCCCCGCCCCTACCATCGCTCTCTCTCTTTCTATGTGTCCCGCTCTCGCTGGGGCGCATTGCGGTAGCATTGATTTAATCATCATCAATTATATGCAGCAGCAAGTTAATATAATAAAAGCTGCCTGGTCGCCGTCGTCGTTTCTTCTTCTGTGTCCGGCGCTTTATTTGCTGTCTCCCCCCACCCCTCTCTCTCTCTCTCTCTCTGTCTCTCTCTTTACCCCACCACCTTGGTCTGCTCGTACTCGCCTCTGCAACGCCTCAGACCTGTGTGACTTTTGCTTGGCGCTTAAATGCAATTAACATAATGACAAGCAACACTTGTGCGCATGCGCATTTCACTTGTCTAAACGGGTACCATACTACTCTACGAAAGTGTTGGTAGGTAGGGCAAGGGGGGGCTCTACCCTCTTCTACTGCTTCACCTCCCTTCGTTGGCTACGTTCAAGCTTAACGCTGTGGCAGCTGAGAGGATTGGAGCATTCGGCATTCGTTACTCGCTGTGGGCCGCTGTCAATACTGCAGATAATTATATCATAATTGATCTGTCCGAGTGTGTGTATACGTGTGCGTGTGTGTGTGTGTAAAACCGGTAGCCTTTAAGTAAGCATCTGCATTTGCAACAAGGCAAACTTTGCGTCTTGCAACTTGCAACACATAAACTTGACACTTGTCTGTCGCTTCCACAATTCTTCTTCTGCTCTTCCTTTCACTCTTTATCTCTCTCTCTCTCTCTTTCTCACTGTATTTTTCTAACTTGTATTAATAGTGAATGTTTTAGTTTATAATAAAATTAGATAAGCTTGACTTTAAATAACAATTTTCCCAGCTTAAAACAGTTTTATTAAGCCATAATCAAATAAAATATAAAAAAAAGTGAACTCAGATACTTATTACAAGTTAACTAGTTACTTAAAAGCATTTCGCTTTAGTGTAAAAAAAACAAAATAAAATCAAGAAAAAAACTTAAGTTATGCAAAGCCGTTAAATGCGATTTGTTTAGTTTTGTAAATGTCACAAAAGTTTGACAGTTAAATTGAGCGACAAAGCGAGTAAATCGTTAAGCTGACCGGATCTAAGTAGCATCATCTAAGGCTTAGCATCTGATTATATTAACAACTTGCTGAATACTGATAATAAAAGCTTAAGTTACTTTATTAAAATGCAAGTGCCATAAAGTTATCGTTTGCAACACTTAAAATACTAGAAAAGAGATTTGAGAATAATACTGGCAAGCTTTTTTTTATCAATATATTCGATCAATTGTTAGACAAATTTTCTTTACTTCTTCGATTACCTTTCCGATTAATTGACAGACAAATTATCGATTATTGTGTATTATTCGATTAATCGTTTCTTTACTTCTTCGATTACCTATTGGATAAATTGACAGACAAATAATCGATTAATGTGTATCGTTCGATTTATCGTTTCTTAACTTCTTCGATTACCTATTCGATTAATTGACAGACAAATTATCGATTATTGTGTATTGTTCGATTAATCGTTTCTTTACTTCTTCGATTACCTATTCGATTAATTGACAAACAAATAATTGATTATTATGTATTGCTTGATTAATCGATTATTGTGTATTGTTTGATAAATCGTTTCTTTACTTCTTCGATTACCTATTCGATTGATTGACAAACAAATAATCGATTATTATGTAATGATTGATTAATCGATTATTGTGTATTGTTTGAAAAATCGTTTCTTTACTTCTTCGGTTACCTATTCGATTAATTGACAGACAAATAATCGATTATCATGTATTGTTTGATTAATTGTTTACCTTACTTTTTCGTTTAACTTTTTAATCAATTGACAGACAAATAATCGATTAACGTGCTTATTCGATATGTTATCATTGTTTGCCAGGCGCCAAAAAGCATGCTACAAAAATGCGTCAAGCCAACGCGTACAGTTACGCGCATTAACAGCTTACCAAAGGGATATACATATAGAAAGAGAGAGAGATAGAGAGTGAAATGGAGAACGAGAGAGAGAGAGGAATGAAGTAGTATGTAAGGGCCAAAAGGCAAAATAAAAAAACGTAATGCAACATTTAAAATAAGAAATCAAATATTGTACCGAAACAAGTTGGAAGCTCGCTTTTTGCACACACACACACACACACACACACATAGAAAAATACACGAAAAATAAAGAAGTAGAAATGAAAAGTCCAGCAACCAAAATCGACTGCGACTGCAACTGCGACGCTAACTGAGACGTCAACAGCGGCGTCTGATTAATTGAAGTGCGAGTTTCGTTCGACGAAAATGTGAAAATGTGAGAAAAGCGACTAAATAAATTTTAAGAAGCGAAGCGAAGGCAGCGTTAAATGTAAAAATTTACAAAATACAAAAAAAAATATAAACGCTGCCAAATTACGTTTTTGCGGGGCCAGCACGTACTAGTTGTAGTAGCTGCCACATGCCACTGTTGCAGGATCTGCGGCTGCCAGAAAACCAGCTAGCCAGCCAGCCAGCTAGCTAGCCAGCCAGCCAGGTTCTTGATGCCTGACCTGGCACGAGCTGTTTGTTGTTGTTGGAATTTGGTTTTTACGTGAATCCCTCTTGCCTTGCACTTATTTTGTCAAATGCAAATATAGACATATACTTTATATATATATATATACATATCTGTGTGTGTATTTTTTACGTTTGACATATAGATAAAAAGGCTCGCAAGTATATACATATATATATATATTTGGTTGCCAGACAGAAAAGAAAAAATCGCCAAAAAAAAAAGAAGAAATCTAAAAATTGTTTAATTTGCTGCTGCAGCTTGCAACATGCAATTCACTCCACTGTATGTGTGTGTGTATTTTAAATCCTGCAGCAGCAGCAGCAGCAACGAGCCAAGCGGCGTATGCGTAATGTGTCAATATAGTTTTATTTCACTGTCTGGATTATATTGATTTGTGCCTCAAACGTTTGTAACTCGCCTCTTTCGGCCCGCCCGCATCGAAACGTGCCAAATGCAATCAAAGTATTTTATATCATGAATATATAGTACTACAATACTTCTCTCATTGCTCATCCCTTCCCATTCTAAACTTAACTAAATATTCTTTGCGTATATTGTCAAGCTTAAGCTTTGCTTTTCTTTTCTTTTTTTTCTAAGTTATTTCTATATTTTATGCAACTATTTGAGAACTTTTGTTGAATCGAACGAAGCTCAAAGTTATGCTAACTTATATTATTTTTTTATTTTGCTTCAAATATTTGGCAGTAAATCTAGGCAGTACGCGTTTGTTTCAAATTTTCGATAACTCTTTCAGTTATCGATATACACATGTGATCGATAACAACAAAATCTTGAATATGGACATTTTTGCGACGGCGTTTGAAACTTTAGATTAAATAAGGGCAATCTGTGCAATTTTTATTAAAATTGGTTGAGAAACACTGGAGATATGTATAAGTAAAGTATTCAGTATACAATTATTCACACACACACACACATACACACACACATATTTGCAAGCACTGACTGTACGCGTAAAGTAGAGGGTCTAGGGTATCGTCTAGTCGGGATTACTCAACAAGAGCCTTCTCACTGGTTAACGTTTAACATATACTACTACTATTGGTATTATAGTTTGAATCGAAATATTTCTATTCAGCTTCCTGTTTTATTTCGCTTATCCTCCAAACGTTTTACCCAAAAGCTATTCTATTTCAATATATTTATGGACATTTCTCTATACCATTCTTTTACTCATTCTATTTCATTATGTTATGTGCTTGTTTATTGAAGTTTTCTCTTTGTTCAACATCCTTAAATGTTTGTCCTGGCTGCATATTCATATTTGATACATATTTGGGGAACACACTTCACACTCTCTCTCACTCTCTCACTCACACACACACACACTCTCTCTCTCGCTCTAGAACTTGCTTAAAGCGGTGGATTTGAAAATGGTTTACTGAGTGCAAAACATCAAAATGAATATTATGAATATATTTGAAGTTTTTATATCAAAATTTTTGATTGATGCGAATACTTAGGATGAAGATGAAGAAAATGAAGGTAATTTGCGATATTAATGCTTATCATTAAAGACAGACAGACAGACAGACAGAGATTATTAACATAAGTGCTCATAAGCTAAGCTTGAGTTGCGTGTCAAGGTTTCAAAAATCTGCGCAATTCTTTTCCCTTTTTTTTTTGCCAAACACTGTTGCAACAACAACAACAACAACAACAAAGTTGCCGCACAACGCAAGATAGACAGATAGAGATAAAGAGAGAGAGAGAGACAATTCGCAGCCGAATTGCATTCAGCTCATTAGCACCAAAGAAGCGAAACGCAATTATGCGAATATTCAATGAAGATTTGTATTTTGTATATATATATATATATATATATAGTTTTTGTTGTTAGCACTCAAAATGAAAAGGAGGCAGACAAAGTCGCGCATGCGCCACAAATGCGAAACAAATAAAAAAAACACGCATCTCAAAGAATGAACTCCACCTCCTCCTTCTCCTTCTCCTCCTCAAAGGGAGAGCTTTGAAGAAGACGAGAGGCCAAAGACTTTTTTGTGTACTTTTTTATTCCAGTTCCACTTTCAAAATACTGAGACTGTGCAACTATGCAACATTTTGCAACGTTGCAACGTTGCGACTGCGCGTGCGTGGGTGTTTATAAATATTTATAATTGCAATGCGATTTTTCAATAAACTTGCAACAAAATTGCGAATTGCAAGCGAGAAAAACTTTACACTGCTAAAAAGTGACTCTGTGTGTTTGTGTGTGTGTATGTGTGTATAAATGCAAAATACACAATCGTTAGCTATAGCAACAACTTGAGAAATGGCAAATCAGCGTTAAACTAAGAGATATATATGTCAATACAAATAAACACCGTCGATAAGAAACTGAGCAAAGAAAAACGTTAAAGAAAATTAAAAGATTAAAGTCAACTGGTAAAAAAATGTTCCATACATTGTTTGAATTATTCCATAATAATGACTTAAAGTTTTATCATCAATATTTTTGATATTAAGAAACAAGATGGGGATGAAAAATATATTTTTAAAGATCAAAATCAAGGGAAACATTTTTGCTGCTGAGTTGCTTAAAAAAGTACTTGGCTTAAGATGTGAGACAAGAATATAAAGTAAAGTGAGAAATAAGTTTAAAAAACAACTTTAAAAAATCGAATAACTAGAAAAGAACTCAAAGCAAAACTTAGATATGTAAGAAAAACACAACAAAGAAAAACTAAACATAATGAAAATTTACTAATAAAAATACTCGGCTTGAAAATTGTCAAGTCTAAGAAATATATTGAAAGAAGTTAGAAAAAAAAACAACGTAAGAAAATTGAAAAGTAAGCTAAAGAAGTTTCAAAGAAAACTTAGATATAATTGAATATATCGATGGTATATATATCGATAAAATAAGAACAGGGCAGGGATAAAAAATAAGCTAAAACTAATCTAGAATTCTACGAAATAGGAAAATATTTGATATAAAGAGTAAAAAAAAACCCCAAGTTTTGAAATATGAACAAAAAAAAAAGTTGCGAACAGAAAAAAACAAAAGAAAAGTCAGGCAGATTAAAAGGATATTAAGAAATCTAAGAAATTTGAGTAGGAAGTCGATAACATGGGAACAGGATAGGGAAAAAAGGAGCTAAAAGATATAAAAACTAAGCAAGAATTCTTCCAAATAGGAAAATATTCGGTACGAAGAGTAAAATAACAAGCTTTGAAAATTGTTAAAAAAAAACAAATGAAACGATAAGTTGAAACAGAAAAACAGGCAGCTTAAAAGGATACCAAGTAGTATAAGAAATTTGAGTAGAAAACTAAATAAAAACTTTAAAAGCGATATTTAAGGAACTTTTTATATTAAAAAAAACTAAGGGGACAGAAAGCTTAAACTGGGTAAATTAAAAATGTTTGACAAATAAATTTGCAAATCAAAAATAAGAAAAAATAAATTGAAACATAGAAAATTTCTATGGCATATAAAAAGTGCATTCTGCATTGGCTGCTGGCGCGAGAACGTTTTTGTTTTTATTGGGCTAACTCTTCAAATTGAAGCCGGAAGACGATCAAACAGTCAATCAGTCCATCAGTCAGTAAGTCAATCATTCAATTAGTAGTTCCTAAATCTGACTAAGCATTTGTTTGGCTATTTAGCTTCTTTTTTTTACATTTTTTTGTTTTGCTTTTGAAACTTTCGCTTGATTTCCATTTTTGCAATGAGGCCACACAAAAGGTGTTTTCTTTATTTCTTTATTTCATTAGTTTTTTTTTAGTTGTTGTTTTTTTTTTAGTTTTTGCATTTACACATTTTATAACATTCAGCATTTTTTTTTTTTCTCACATCCGCTTCTTGTTCAATGAATAATTTCAATACAATTTGACATACAAAAAAAAAATAAGAAATTGGGAAGTGAAAAACAAAAATAAATAATAAATAAATATAAATATGCATTTTTTTTGCAGTTAGTTTCGCTTTATTTTGATTTTAGTGTCCAATTCATTTGTTTCATAAAACATTTTCTAAAATAATTTCTAAATAAATTTCCAACAAATTTATTTCATAAAATATTTTCTAAATAAATTTTAAACAAATTTATTTCATAGAATTCTTTCCAAAATATTTTCTAAAGAATTTTTCTATTATTTATTTTATAAAATATTTTCTAAAGAATTTTCCAATTAATTTGTTTCATATAAATGTTTTCCAAAGAAATTTTCAATGAATTTTTTTGATAAAATATTTTTTATAAATAAATTTTTAACAATTTTATTATTTATTTTAATTTTCCAATTCATTTATTTTGTAAAATATGATCTGAGTAAATTTCCAATTCATTTATTTCATAAAATATTTTCTAAAGAATTTTCCAATTAATTTGTTTCATATAAATGTTTTCCAAAGAAATTTTCAATGAATTTTTTTGATAAAATATTTTTTATAAATAAATTTCTAACAAATTTATTTCATAGAATTTTTTCCAAAATATTTTCTAAAGAAATTTCCAATTCATTTATTTCATAAAATATTTTCTAAAGAGTTTTTCAATTAATTTGTTTCATATAAATGTTTTCCAAAGAAACTTTCAATTAATTTATTTCATAAAATATTTTCTAAAATAATTACTAAATAAATTTCCAACAAATTTATTTCATAAAATATTTTCTAAATAAATTTCCAACAAAATTATTTTATAAAATATTTTATAACTCCAATTAATATATTTCATTGAATATTTTCTTAAAGGTTTGCACAATATTTTAAGCACATTTTGAACACGAACAAAAAAATATGTTAACAATTTTTCTTTTTACTCGATATAAATGCAATTTTGTATAAAAAGATTTTGTAAATAATTTTTTTTTGTTTTATTTTTTTTAATTATAAACTTACCATAAACGCCAAACACCGCAGTTTAATACTTTTATGTTGTTGTTTTTCTGCTTGCTGTTGTTGTCGCTGATGTTGTTGTTGTTGTTGATGATGTTGTTGTTGTCGCACTTGCTGCCTGCATTTGTTGCATTTGTTGGATTTGTTTTGGGTTTTATGTTTCGTTTTTTGTTGTTGTTGTTAAAATATTTACGTTCTTTTGTTAATTTTATTTTCTTTTCTTTTTTCTGTTTTTTTTTTTTGCTTTTTGTTTTTTAAATCAGTTCGAAAGTGAAATTTTTTGCTTGCACAACCAAAACAAAATTTTTCATAATATTTCTTTTATTTTATTTTGTTGTTGTTGTTGTTGTGTGTTTTTTGTTATTTTCGAAATAATTCAAATTTGTTTTAATGCGCCCAAAAATGGTTTTAATAACTTTTTGATTTGATTTTTCGTCATTTGGGAACAAAATGGAATTGAAAAACGAAAAACCGAATTTTCGTAGCCAAAATCAATTTTTTTGTGTTTTTTTTTTTATAACATTTTCAAAAGTTCAAAGTTGTTGCTTATGTTGCTGCTGTTGTTGTTGTTGTTGTTGTTGTTGTTTTTGGAGGCGGGGGGGAGTGCGTAGTAGGCGTGTCATGCGAAAGTTTGACAAACGAAATTCGAAAGACAAAAACAAATCCAAAACGAATGAGAAGAAGAAGAGTCCAAAACTAGACATGAAATTTGTCGCCCAAAATGTTTTTCTTCTTCTTGTTGTTGTTGCTGTTGTTGTTGTTGCTTGACTTTTCACACACACACACGCAGGATGCAGCGTTCAGTTGCATTTGTTTGTTGCTGTTGCTGTTGCTGCTGTTGTTGTTGTTGCTGTTGTTGCATTGCAGAGTTGTTGCTGTTTGTTTGTTGTTTTGTTTTGTTTTGTTGCAGATTTCTTTTTTGTGTAATTAATTTTTATAAATTTTTTTTTTAAATATTTTTTTTTATTTTAATTCTTGTTGGATTTTAAAAACGCTTGTGTTTGTTGTTATGAATTTTATTGTTAAACATTTTTTTATTTATTTTTATTTTTGTGTATATTTTGTTTAAGTTGTTGTTTTAGTTGTTGTTGTTGTTGTGTTTTGAGTTTTATGCCTGCAAAAAGAGAATTTTGTTTGGATTTATTTTTCGTTTTTGCCGACGCTAAAAAAAAAAAACTAATCTAAACATCACCAGAAAAAAAAACGTCACACGACACACAAACAGTATGAAAAAAAAAGAGAAGATCGAGAAAGACAATTAAAATGTTGCAAGCCGGACTTTAGGGACAAACAAACAAACAAAACAAAACAAACACACACACACACACACACGCACACAAAAAAAAACAGAGAATTTTTTTTTTGCGCGCGCAACAACAACGTCAGCGTTAAATATTGAAAGATTGCAATATGCAAAAAAAAACAACAACAAAAAAACCAAATTATTTGTTAAGCAAACAAACAGTTTAGATCTCTGTTGTTGTTGCTTGTTGTGTTGTGCGTTTGCCGTGTTTTGTCGTTTTGCCGCCGCGCTGCAACTCGAAAAAGCGAACGAACGAACGTATGAAAGTGTCTGCAAGAACTGCAATCGCATCGCGTGTGAAATCTCTGCGAAAGTCCAAAGCGCAAAGAACGTGCAAAACGTAACGAAGGCGACGACAGCAGCAGCAGCAGCAGCAGCGGCAGAAGCAGCGACGTCAGCAGCGCATACATATTGCGAGCGAGTCGTATGCGAATGCGAATGCGAGTGCGCTTCGTTCGCAGCACGACGACAACGACAACGACAACGATGACAACGATGACGATGACGACGACGTCGCCTTGCAAGCTTGCTTTTGCGTGCGCTCTGCTCGTATGCGTGTGTGTGTGTGTGTGACTTAAGAGCGCAGCACGCGCTTTGTCAAGAGCAAAAACGCAGCGACAGCGTCGCAGCTGCATTTTGCGCTCGCTCTCTCTCTCTCTCTCGCTCTGTCGCTCTTTCACTCAATATTTTGAGCGTCGCACGCAAATCAGCTGCAACTTACTAACTCAAATTGATGGCTGCGGTCAGTACGCGGCGTATGCGTTATTTACATACGGTGGGGGGTGGGGGGGATGCACTGCAGTGAGTGAGAGAGTGAGTGAGTGAGTAAGAGAGCGAAATCGCACAGCTGTGCGACAAAACAGTTGCAAAATGAGAAGCAATCGAAACAAAACGCAACAACGCGTTTTTCCACCGGAAAACTCAAGGAACTTAACTCAACTCTACTCAAATTAAGTTCAAAATAAATATTTCAAATATATATTATTTTCTTCGAAATTTGAGAGAATATACGATACTTTTATGTGTGTGTGTGTGTGTGTGCTTTTCTTTTTTCAACAAACTTTTCTTATTTTAAGCAAAAACTAAACTTAAAATAACGAAATATTTTTGAATATTTTGCATTTTTAATGCAATAATCATGGGAAAAAAATATAACCTAAAATAAGTTTCATGAAACTATTTCTCAACTCAACTTTACACACTCAAAAATCTTTTATTTTTTCATTCTTTTTCATCATTTAAAAAACAAAACAAAAAAAAAACATTTTCAAGTAAGATCAAAAAATAGTCTTGAAATAAGTTTTCTCAAAACAGAATCAGATCAAATATGTTTTTTTTCTTTAAGGATCACAAAAAAAAAAAACAAATTCAATTCGTTTTCCGTCGGCAAGGTATATATATCTATATCTATGCTCTATCTCTTTCACACACACGCGCTTCTTCTTCTTCTTCTTTTGTCTCTGTTTCTGTTCCTGTAACATCTTTGATCTTTTCACACACACACACACACATACATACACACACACACACAAAAAATTCACAAATCCAAAAAATTGTCAAAAAAAAAGTTTTCTTTTCACTTGTTTTTTTTTGTTTTGTTTGTTTTGTGATTATTTATTAATTATTTATATAATTTTTTAATTATTTTTGATAATTTTAAAAACAATATATATATATATATATTTTTTTTTTGTGATATATATTCATATAGACATATCATTTGAATATATAAAATTTCTCAAATATTTTCACAATGCACCCAGAAAAAAAAAAAATTACTTTTTTTTGGGTTTTTTAGGCACAATAAAAAAAATAATATAAATTCAGTTAGTTTTTTTTTTTGTTTTTTTTGCTTAATAAAAATTCTTTTTGTAGAATCGCGCGACGCGTTTTTTTGTTTTTAAATTTTTGTGATCAATTTTTTTGGAGTTTTTTTTATAATTACGTTTTTTTTTTGTTTTTTGTATTCGCTGACCTGCGGCAACAACTTTCCGAAAGAAACAAAAAAAACTTGAGAATATTTTAATTTTTTTTTTTGGATAAAATAATATTTAAATGAATGAAATTTTTGTGTCTCGGTTGTTGTTGTTGTGTGTGTTGGGTTGTTGTTGTTGTCGGTTGTTTGTTGTTGGTTCTTCCGCGAGCTGCGTACGTGCGCGACAACGTGCGGATCTGTTATGATTCAATACGTTTTCGATACGTTACGTTGAACGTTGCCGGACCACGCGGCAGGCGGCGACGTCAACGGCGGCAGCGCGACAGGCTCACACACACACATACACACACACACACATACGAAGAGACGCAACGACGCGCAGAATGCAAAAAAACAAAAACAAAACAAAAAATGGCAAAGAAACAAAAAAACAGCAGGCAGCAGCAGCAGCAGCAGAAAAGAAACGAAACGAAACGAGTAAGAAGCAGCAGCAGCAGCAGAGCTGCAGCAGCGCAGCAGAGCAGAGCAGCGCAGCAGCAACGATTCTTAACGAAGCGCTCAAAAGTTGAGCGCAGCTCAAAAGCTTGGCAGAGCGACGCATCGCTGCAATCGGCCAAAGCTGACGTCGCTGCAGGCAGTCAGCAGTCATCCTACCCCACCACCCCTCCCCCCACCCCGTCACCATCACATCGTTCAAAAGCACTAATATAAAAGTGGCCACCCACACAAACACAAGCGCAGTATCCCCAAAGAGCGTGACACACGCGACACACACACACACACACACAGTCATAGACAGGCGTAGATAGACGAAAGGCTGGCAGGCTGAGGCTGAGGCAGAGGCAGAGACAGAGGCAACGGCAGAGACGCGCATACGCTCTCAACTATCAATGTGCGTGTGTGTGTGCCTGACTATATATTTGCATGTGTGTGTGTGTGTGTGTGTGTGTGTGTGCGAGCCAATCAACGCCAAATGAGTCGCAGGCGCAACACACTAAATTAGTGCATAATTATTATGATTATTTAACATAATTAAACAAAATAATTGAATACAAGAAATTCAACATTTCTTTAAGTTCGAATCTTTTTTATTTTTGTTTCATAAAATGTCGAAAAATGTGCAACAAAAAAAAAAAGAATAGAACGCAAAATAAACCGAAAAAATGCAAAATAAATTAAAAAAAAAATACTTTAAATAAAATTTATACTTAATTTTATTATTATGAAATAAAAGTGAAAATAAATATTTTTATATATTTTTTTTACAATCTGATTTTAGTCTTTGTTTTTTTTCTTCCAAATTTAGTTGAAAAATTAACAAAAATATCGAAAACTAGAACTTAAAATATATATAATTAAAGTTTCAACTTGAAAGAATTTTAATAAAATAAAAAAAACATTGTTAAAAACAAAATGAACCGAAAAATATGATTAAAAGAATAATATATTTTGAATAATGACTTATGACAAATAAAAAAAACCTAATACACATTTATTTAAAAGTGATTAGAAAAAAAGCAAAGTTAAAGCTTCAAAAAAATTCAACATTTCAATATAAATCCAAAATTTCAACATTCCAAATTCGAACACTTGAGAAAACACACTAAAATTGGGCTAAGGGTATACGAAATGAGTGTATACCATAGCACAGATCAATAAACTTATCGATAAGTTATCGATATTCACATTTAAAACAAATTAAATACCTATCGATAACAACATACTAAAATTGGGCAAGTAACTGTATAACATAGATCAATAAACTTATCGATAAGTTATCGATATTCACATTTAAAACAAATTAAATACCTATCGATTACAACATACTAAAATTGGGCTAAGTAACTGTACAACGTAGATCAATAAACTTATCAATAAGTTATCGATATTCACATTTAAAACAAATTAAATACCTATCGATAACAACATACTAAAATTGGGCTAAGTAACTGTACAACGTAGATCAATAAACTTATCAATAAGTTATCGATATTCACATTTAAAACAAATTAAATACCTATCGATAACAACATACTAAAATTGGGCTTAGTAACTGTATAACACAGCATAGATCAATAAACTTTTCGATAAGTTATCGATATTCACATTAAAAAATAAATAAAACAAATGTTCAACACAAAAAAAAAAGAACTTCAACAAACCAAGAAACAAGATCGATTACAAATCAAGAAATCCAAAATCGATCTACAAACTTTTATTCACAAAGGTTTGGGTCACCTTAAGGGGGATGATGGAGGGAGGGGGGGGGGGGCTTTGGAGTTAAACCAAAATCAACAAACGAAAAGCTGAATAATTTTCATTTGACTAGCGAAAGAGCGCGTAACTTCACAATAGAAAGAAAGTGTGGAGAGAGAGAGAGAGAGAGAGAGAGAGAGAGAGAGAGAGTGAGTGGGGGATGGGGTGCGGGGAAGGGGTCAAGGCGGGTTGAGCGTCTCACACACAAAAGCCAATGACGATAAAAAAGCCGCCAAAGAAATCAAAATAAAATCTGCCCAAAGAAACACGAGACACGAGACAGAGAGAGAGAGAGAGAAAGTGAGATAAAATCTCTACGCACGTTCTCACACACTGCCCTCACTACCAACCCCCACCACACCCCCACCACCCACACAAACCCTTCTTTGCACAATCACACCAACCGATCTTCACAAGAAAAGTTTTTTTCTTCCTATTTTTGCTGTTTTTTTTGTTTTTTAATTTTTTTGGGTAAAGAACTTGCACTTTTAATTTGAATTGTTTTTGTTGTTGCCACGAAGCGTTTGTTTGTTTGTTTGTTTTTTTATAATAATTTTTAATAATTTATTTTTTAGTTTATAATATTTTTTATATTTATTGAAGTTTGTTTTTCGGTTGGGTTAAGGGGGGCTGAAGGGGGGTAGTAGAAATAATTGTGGAAATTATTGTAAATTTTTTGTAGATTTTTTGTGTTTTAATATAAAGATATATATATTCTTAGCGCTTCACACTCACACACAAGCGACGAGGAGCAAACGAAACAACCGAATGAACAAACTGAACAACTAACTCTGAGCTGAGGCGACGTCAACGTTGGCGTTGACGTTGACGTTGCCGTCGGCGTCGGCGTCAGAGGCTCGCAGTTTGGCATCTCTTCTTCTTGCAAAACTGAGCGCTTTTTCGTCCACACACATTGTGCTCCAAACCAAAGCAAACCAAATCAAACACACACACACACACACACTCACACACACAAACATTTATTTGCAAACTGCAAAAATCACACACACACACACACACACACAGTTTAACGTTACGTGGCGGCAGAGTGAAAACGCGCTCGCTTAAAGTTTGCAAAAAAAAACAAAAAAGTTGCATTCCAAAGAGAGAGAAAGAGAGAGAGAGAGAGTTGGCATGTTGAGAGAGCAAACGCAAGAGCGAGATCCTCCAGTCATCGCAGCAGCAACAAATGTTGCCAACCAACAGACTGTGCTGCGTTTGCCTTTGCCTTATTGTTCTAAAGCAACATGTTGCTACGCCAAAAGAACAGCAACAAAAACAATAGCACACACACACACACACACACACACGCACACAGTGAGAGCGAATGAGCGCGCGGCATTCTTTGCCATTTGCGAATTCTCTTTTGTTGCGAATTTTTTCCGTCGCTACAAACACACACACACACACACACACAGACAGACAGAGACACAGACGTACGAGCACGCAGATAACTGCCCGTCTTTCTCTCTGACTCTCGCTTTGTCGCTCATCGCTTGCCTTTGTGTGTGCCAAAGAGATCCCAGCAGCGTCGGCGTTCGACGTCAACGTCAACGTAAGCGTCGCTGTCGCTGCTTGAGCGTGCGAAAAAATTAGCAAATAAAATAGTAACAACAACAACAACAAGAGGCGTACGCACACACACACACACACACACACACACACACACGAGCACATGGCATAGAAAAAGTGTGCAAAAAACAAGCGCAAAAATTAGAAAACACAAAGCGAACACACACACACACACACACGCACACAAGTTAACTTTTTTTCGGTTCGCAATGAAAAAAATCAAATAAAACATAAATTAAATGAGAGACAACAACAAGAAAAATGGAAAAAGAGAAATAGCAATTCGCGCAGATATCTCACTAGGGGCTCACAGATGAGTCTAGAAATGAGCGCAGCAGCAGCAACAACAACAAACAACAACACCAACAACCAACAACTAAAGCAACTTAACCGACAAATTCGCAAAACATTTTTTGCAAGGGAAGGTTTGGGCAGCGCTGCGCTGGGTTTGGGCAGCCCAAAACGTAACATCACCAGCGTTGGTTGTTGTTGCGATCAGAGCGCGTCGACAGTTTGAGTAGCGTTGCGCTCGCGCATTCATTTGTGTGCATTGTTCACAGTTTGAGGAGCATACACATAGTTGCGATGTAACTGAATGCGTTTGCCAAAACGATCGCACAGTTGCGCAAGCACAATGACAAAGATTAACCTTACCAGCGATACTCAAACTGTCAATCCTTGTTCAAATTTGCTTTTTCTTAGCTTTCTCAATCTATAAGATTAAGTAATATATAAATGTAAAGCATAAATAGACGG